>JASDQU010503633.1:71076-84481 GCA_032191745.1 Picea mariana
TAACAACCTCTGCTATAAACATCTAAGAGACAATTTTTTGGGGGAGGTTTAGTAAAAAACTTCACAAGAAGGTGTTCTCTTTGCAGTTCTAAGACCAAAATTGGTCTATCGGACCTTAAGAAACATAAGAGGTTACTTGGATTTCTTTAAAATGTTATTTCGATGCTTGAAAATCATTAAGAGAAGCATTCCAAGATCACTAAATTTTTTATGACTTAAAAGGTTAGGAAGGTCAATATAGTGACAAATATTTTGAAATTGGGATCTAATTTGGGTATATGCACAACATTCTAGGATAAAGTGATTTTCATCTTCAACCCTCTTGGTGTCACAAAGGTGATAGCTTCTTTCTTGCCATGGTGATTTGGGGATTTGTCATTGCCCAGTTTCACTATGCATCTCATGAGAATTAGTTCTTATTTTAGCAATATTGATTCTCTTCTTTACGCTAGTTAAAATAGAGAGATACTTTTTATCTTCAAGTTTAGGGTTAACAACCTCCCTATAATATCTTAATTTTTTTTATCCTCTAATTATTTATCACACAATAGATCCTCCTTAAATTTAGCTTGTACAATATTTTTAATATCATTTGTATTATGCAGAATAACTTCTTCTTTTATTCCCCAATGATTTAGCCAAGACTTGGAATCATTATGCCATCCTTGCTTGAGTTGTTGGTGATTTTGGCTAGAGTTTGAAGCAATTTTTGGGAGCCTCTTGTTATCCATGTTGTTTATCTTATTATTGTGCTCTCAGTGGGGGAAATTCTCGCTTCGATGAGGAGGATAGGATAGGGTGCATTACCGTTAATTTTGAGATTATAAGTTATAAAAAAAAAAAAATTGATCTATTCTATCTTTCTCCAGGATTCTTGAGAGATACTGCATCCCTAAACTTTACATCCATATAAGATAAAAAGAGTGACAAGAGTCTCAAAGATGAGATTTTTCTTATCCCATAGCCAACGATCTGCTAATTTACAATTATTTTCAAGCCCATAATAACATTTCCACCCTCCATTTATCATTTTCGCAATGTTATAGTTCCAATTGAGCTTGAGATAAATATCAATTCCAAGATACTTGTACGAAAGCACTTCCTTCAAGATATTGTTGTCATATACAAAATTATCATAGGTGATCTTGTTGGATTTAATGATCATAATCTTCATTTTGTCAGTGTTCGCAGTCATATCTGTACTAGAGAATAAGTCCTTGAGGATTCTAATCTTCTTACTAACGTCATAGGGATTATTTGTCATGAGAACAATATCATCGACATAGAGAAGAAGAATGATTACTATACTAGCAATAGTTGGTCCAACACAACTTGGGACTTCAAAAAAAACTTTAACTTGTCAATGTAAATTGCAAAAAGGGTAGGGGATAGGGGACAACCTTTCTTGACTCCTATCTTGTAGTTAAATTCTTTTGACCAACATAGTGCTCCTAAAATTGGAAATAACGTTCTCATACAACCTTACCGCAATAGCTCTCAGCCCTGAGGGAAATTTTATCTCTTCTAACCTATTCGAAAGGTTGGTCCTAGGAATAACCTCAAAGGATTTCTTAAAGTCGATGAAACAACAAATGAGATTTGGTTTTATTGCTACGACACTCCTTTGTAATGATCCTAAGTGTGATAAGGTGGTTCACACTTGAATGATAACCTCTAAAATCAATTTGACCTTTAGCTCTTTTTCGATGGTTTTCTAACAATATGATTATCTTCTTTTCCAAAATACTTCCATATAGCTTGGATAAAATGGGCCTCATCATAATGGTCCTATAATTAGAGGGATTGATTTTATCCCCACTTTTAAAAATACATACAATGAGGCTTTGAGTCCAAGGTTTAGGGAAGCCCTACTTGACTGCTAAGTTGAAGATCTTGTGTATGTGAGGGATAAAAATAGGCCCTCCAATTTTTAATATTTAATCTTGGTAGTCCTTGATGTCCTTAAATTTCCCGTTTGCAAGTCACTTAACCCCAAACTTTATGTCTTCTATAGAAAAAACATCATCTTTTGTAGAAACTTTTGGAATTTTGTCGAAGACATTACGGGATTTGTAAATATTTTTAAGGTAGGAATTTCAGTCTGTCAAGGGAATCAAAACATTTTCTTTGGTTTTATGAATCATAATTTGCCTCCAAAATTTCTTTGGATCTAGCTTAGAAAGGTGCAAAAGATTCTCTTAATTTTAATTTATGTAGTGCCTTTTTTCCCTTTTAATTAGGGCTTTGTATCTATTAATCATATAATATTTCAAAGGATCATTACAAGCACCCTTAATGGTGTTTCTAGCAAGTTTACACTCATTATCATACTAAGAGTTGACAATTCTATTCTTCTCTTTACACAACACTTTGATAAATAATATTTTTATGGAGGTAGAGAGGGTTGTTGTAAAATTATGATAGATGTCTTCAATATTGTTTTTATATGATAGAAGATTCAATTCGATGTTCAAGACCTTTAAAAATAGATCAACTTTATTTTTGTCAAAAATCGTATGCCTTTGGTTACCAAAGTTATCTTCAAGGAGGTTTTTGTGCATGATAAAGTTTGGAGTTAGGGTTAAAGGTCTATGATCAAAGTCAGGGTCATGGTCGTTTAAAAGGTCAAAATTTATTATTTGGTTGCAAATAGGGATATCTGATATCACATAGTCCACCATACTACTACCCAGCCCATGGATACAAGTCATCTTGTTAGATTTCAGCCACTTCATTTAACCATTGAAAATGATTAGATCTTGAGAATTTCAAAGCTTGATTAGCTCGGTACCATATAAATTCTCTGTCAAGTCTTCTGAATTTTTGATCTTGTATCTATTAGCTAAAACAAGGTTCTTGTCTAGCCACAGATGATTAGGGTTGGAATTGTTGCTTAAGATAATAACTAGATTAGTTGCATTTCTAGCATTAAAGTCTCCTAGAAGGAGGACATGACCTTCATTTCTCACACTATAAATATCTTGTTTTAAGATTTTATAGGGACAATTTTTATCTAGATTGTTTTTTGTATAAAAGGTAGAATTAATAGGTGTGAAATAACAAATTGCTATATACATATTCTTAGCATTGATATATGAAATCACCACCCAAATGAATTGATTTAAAGGGTCTTTTTTATGAAGACGAATGTGAGGATAAATGTTTGTTATTATGTAACAATCCATGCCTTCAACCCCTCTACGAGAATATTTCTTGTTCCATGTTGACCACAATATAAATTTGTTTATGTTAGGGACCTTAGATTCCTCATGCTCCCAAGTTTCAAAACACAAATATAATATCAATTTCACTTGGGATCCAACTTAATATAGGACCTTTGTTCCATGGAAATCCCAACAATTACAAGAAAGGATCCGAAGTGTCTCAAATATCTATTTATTTTTATCTTTTTGGTCTCTCTCCCTATTAATAGCCTTTTGGTTCCTAATTATTTCCCATTTTCCTTCCTTTCTAGATTCCTTTACCTTTTGAACCTCCTTCCTTAATTTAGCTTGATCTTCTAGAATCAAGTCTTCATTTATAAATATTCCAGACCCTTTTAAGCTCGGATTTTTACTAAGTATGTCATGATAAAATATAGAAAAAAATAATTAATTTACCTACAATTCAAAAATAAATATTTTGTAGTTGAAAATGAATATTTGTTTTCCCAAGGAAATGCTATGGCCTTGATTAAGAAGCTTAACCTCGAGGGGATCAAGAGAGTGGAACTTGTGACCTCCCCAAATTTTGGGGGGAGAAATCTCACATCTGGCTCATGACTACTTTAGCTAACCCTGGAGACTAGTTGAAAATAAATATTATATATATAAGCTTTAAAATTGTTTAAATAAATTTTTTTTAGGTAAGAATTATATAAGTGACCTCTCATAAAAAAATATTATAGACTGTCAAGTGTCTGTTGGAGCCAGAGTCGCCATAGATGGAAACCAACTCTACTCCAGCTTAATGTCTAGTACAATGTACCTAACATGGCCAAAAAATATAACTAAATCCTGGAATCTATAAAGATATCTATACCTAAGAACTATTCCATATAACAAACCTAGGGGGATAAACCAACTAATAAAAAAAAGACTAGAAATCAAAATTTTGAACCTAGAATGCATGAGAATTGTCATCAAATCGACCCTGGGGGAAGGAGAATGAGCCCTTTTTCACTAGCTGCAGTCATAAGTGTCGATTCATCCAGGTCATTATGCATGTTCTCTAACAAGGAGATACACTAATCCATGAGCTCGAGGCAAAATTTAAAGAGAGTTTGTCTCATGGTTTTGTCTTAGCATTAGTATGGTGTTGTGGAACTATTTCTTTAAAGAGTGATCTATATAAGGATGATTGTAAGAGTCAAAGTCATAAGGATAAGTTATAGTCTTATCTGATAGAGGCAATCTATAAAGGCAATGGTTTCTAACGTTAAAAGTAGAAGGGATCTCGTCAATGTGTACTTCATTTCCACTAGAAATATCAACACAATGATTTTTGTCTCATAAAAAAAACTTTAAATATAATTTCTTGTAGGTAGATTCAGACATTATTATAAAGATGCATTAAAGATCACTTAAAGATTGCATATAAACACTAAAGATCACAACAAGCATCGCATATAAGACAAGTATGAGTCAAAAAAATTATTAATATTCCATTAATTCCTCATAAATATATAAGGATCTTTACATGATAGACATCACAGATACAAACTCCATTACAAAACTAGGAAAATTGTAATACAGATTCTACAAATTTCTCCTCTACGAAGATTCCTCCTGAGTAATCTCTAACAAGCCTCTCCTTTGTTATATCTCTACTTACAACCTTATATATTATGTTCCCCATGGGGACCACCTTGACCCATAGGTCGCTTACATAAGTGGATCATAACTAACATTACATGTATTCACAGGTCCTCGAGCCAATTGTTACAACATTATATATTATGTTCCCCATGGGGACCACCTTGACCCATAGATCTCTTACATAAGTGGATCATAACTAACTTTACATGTATTCATAGGTCCTCGAGCTAGTTGTTACATATTTGAGGCGATGCTTAGTAATTGAGACACACTCTGCCTTGTTATATCCAATCCTCCACTGCAATTGATACTCAGAAGGGTGTTTTATCCATTCACTAGCTTCACACTGTGGGGTGCTACTGAAGCAGCTTACAATGTGAATGGGTTCCAAAATTGGTATTACACCAAAGGTTCTAATGGAAGATACAGAATGCGGTATGGATATGGAGGGTGCACTACTAGGAGAGAAGAGAGCAGGGGGTGTATTGGAGACGATCTTGATGCAGAGGATTATGGTGGGGATGGACAAGATTGATTCAAACTAGGTATATGTTTAGCATTTGTTATGGTCTTGTTTCTAAGAAACTGTCATGGTATCCTATACCAAGGTCAAACACATTCAATGCCCATTTGACCTAACCAACCCAAACATATTCCTTCTGGAAAACTACTTTGTCTCTCCTCTCCTTGTACTTTTGCATTCTCTTGAAAGTATTGGCATCATCAATTCCTCCCATCAAGATGTGCTCCATTTCCTTTGGTCCTCCCACTATTGCTGGAGACTCCCCCTTTCTCTATCTTGGGGCCTCCTGGACTGTCAATGTTGATGTGGTGTGCTTCTTCTCTACTGGTGGAACTATCTGCATGTGAGTGTAGTACTGTGACCTCTAAGTCAGCCACCTGAATCCTTCCCAAGTTTCCCCCATGGTGGTGTAGCCTAAACATTCTACGTTTAACTGGCATTTTTCACCTGAATCCAGTGATCTAAAGCTGCGAAAAACACAATTTTATGTTGTTTAACTTGCATTTATGAATGCATAAATGGATTCATCATTCTAAAAAAACCCTGGGACACTTGGATTATACAAACTTTATAACCATTCAACGGGCTACTTATAATTCCATGGACTAGTGTCCCTTCATTATACAAAGGGGTAACTCTTGGACTTTGCGATACTAGTCAGGACTAGCCATCATATGACTTCACTAGTCACACTAACTAACATCTAACTTGAAATTACCTCATAGCCTATATGGAGACACAATTAATCTGGGTCAGGTACTGTCCAAGCCACCCACATCATGCAAACTTCTAATCTGCACTATGTTCATTCATTAATCCTTGCACTTTCCAATCATATCTCTTGTCCATTCATGTTTAATTGATGTCTTGAGACACAGCAGGCATAATAATCCTACGTCATACATTTGTATCCCCTTTAGCTAGCATAATCAATGTCTCGATCGAAACAACGTGGGCATAATAATCTCGCAATGAAAATTTGTATCCCCCTGCATGGAATAATTAAGGTCCAATTAGGTGCCAAATACACCCATGAGACGAAAATTTTCCTTACATGGAAGTGCCACGTAGGTGCCACAATCGCAGGCCGCAGGGTGGGTCATGATGATGATGTCAGTGTTGTAGAATCGACGATCTTGAAAACCATCGAATTTGAGTTGAAAGTCTAACAAAAAACAAACGACATTGTATGTTCGACGAACATGGGGCCACTAAGAAAAAATATAACGAAATTTTGAGAATTAGTGAGTAATGTCTGACGGTAAGGTGGATTTTTTCTGTAACATTGGAACACCTTGTCGAACTTCAACACCATATGTGGTAGTGCCACCAGACTAGACATTCCATTTGTTGTTGGGATTCTTTCCAAGTTCATGCAAAATCCTTGTGAAGGAAATTGGTCTATTGCAAAAAGAGTTCTAAAATACTTAAAACGAACTCAATATTTTGGACTTAGGTACTCTAAGGTGGATGACTTCAACTTGGTCGGATATTTTGATTCAGACTTTGTTGGGATAAGGAAAATGGAGTATCAACTTCATGATATATCATGAGTCTTGGATCAACAATTGTCTCCTAGAGATCATGCAAACAGTCAATTCCAACAGATTCCACAACAGAGGAAGAATATGTGGCAGTTGTAGAAGTGACAAAGGAGATTGTGTTGCTCAGGAAAATACTTGAATATTTGCAAGAGAAACAAGTGAATTATACTTCTCTTCTAGTTGAAAATACTTATGCAATCAAGTTGGCCAAGAATCTGATCAAATTCGATGATCGAACTAAGCACATCAACACAAAGCATCATCTGATTTGATATAATGTATAGGCCAAGACTATTCACTTGAGACATTGTTCCATAAATGAGCAAATTGTGGACACCTTCAACAAAGTACTTGGAAGAGAAAATTTTGAAAAGTTCAGAATGATGCTTGGACTCACACACACACCCCTTCAGATTAGTGGGGGGGGGGGATGTTAGACATGTAATCCTTGGGATTGTGTTATTGTAATCATAATGTAAATATGAAGAGACATAGATGATAAGAAGAGTCATCTGTTAAGGAAGACCAATAGTCATTCAAATTGTATGTATTCACCTTTCATGTCAATGCAATACACATCAGTGTGGAGTTACAAATATTTTAAATTTATGCACTAAATATGTTTTTTTCAATGGAGTAGGACTACTTGTCAAGGACTCTTGAAAAAAAAATCTACATTGCCACATGTGTGTGTATTTAATGCAGTGGATTATTCAAGTTATACAAAAAAACTTAATTTGAGTTGAAAATTAAGAAATTAGAGGATGAATTAGCAAAACATCAATGATAAAGTATCACCACAAAAACTTCAAGATCTCATGAAGAATTTTGACTAGGAATTAACAAATAAATATGAAGAAAGTTTTCATTTAAAGAACCATAATCAAAGATTGGTTGCACAAATCAAGAAGCTAAAGAATGAGAAGAAGTAACAACAAGAAAAGTTATAACAACGTACCAGTAATTTTTCAATTAGGTCTTGCTCGACAATTGTGAGAAGTGTTATCCTCCTTACTGAGGTTCAATTTCCACAAGTGACATGTTGAGGTATTGATAAGTATATTATTGTAATGGCCTTGAACCCTATGTTGAGAAATCCTTGAGCTTCTAAAAAATCCATTTTACCCTAGGTATCGTCCTTGGAATGAGGGGAAGTGCCCGACAGGGTTCCCCAAGATGTGTATTTCATGAAAGAAAAAAACTTACCACTAATGAATCATTGATTGATAAAGAAACAATGACCAATCCAAGTGAAACAGAGAAGTCTTAATACTACCCATGTTCATGGATACATCAAGTCAAGTACATGATATATAAAGGGGACCATGGTTGAATATCATGAGACAATGAGGAGTCGGGTCATATTATATTGTTTACATCAATACATCATCTAGAATGATAGACTAATGTTGCCTAGTGGGGACATGTTACTACAAAATATGAGGCCTTGAACTATGGGGGAGGCAGACATGTAAGTTCAAGTGTATGTTGAAGTGGATCCACAAATGTCCATGGTATTCAACTAGTACTCTAGAACACTACAACCATTGATTACATTTCTCCATGATGCAGAGAAATGAGATGAAGTTGAGTATGGGAAAAGATATCTGGTAAGGGATCAATGATGAATATCACTAGCAAATCCAAGGTGTCCCACCCTTGATGAACATGGGGAACAATGTACTAATACAACCCTTCACAATGCAAATAAGTGAATTGAAGTTGAGCACAAATGGAACTATCCAATTACGGATCAATAATGGAAGTCACTACCATATATCAGGTAACCCATTGATGAAGAGAATAAAATAAGTTACCTACTTGATGAGAACCTTATAGAGTTCTTGTTTTGTAAGGGATGTTACAGAGGGTGTTTTTCATAATTTTTTTTAAATGGAGCTATGAGTATCACACTTTTTTATGGTGTTATGTTTTTAAATGTTTTCACTATTAATATAGTAATTTTTTTACAAAGTGTTTTCTAAATGGCATTTCTTTTGTCATTATTTGAATAATGGTGATACTGGTATCTCCACTTTTCTTTTAATGGATATTAAACAAAATTAGTGTTGTTGTAGTACAACATTTTATTTTTATTCTAATGGTTTATATTTAGGATCTTTTATTTTTTATAATTAAAGGGATGAGCAACCTCTCAAGCTCACCTTAATTTCCTTAAATATACAAAACATAATGAAAATTTTACCTCAATGTCATAATTAAAAGAGAATTTCATAAATTCTATAAAACTTTGAAAAAGTAAGAAGATAATATCTTTAATTTAGCAAAAAAATGTCAAATTTTAGCAAATTTTTTGTGAAATTTGATTTCTATTTTGTAACTTTTGAAATTTAATGCATGGAGGGATGGAAGGTGATTCCCATCATCACCCTCTCCCCCACTCCTTAAGGGTAAATTCCAACATTTCCCCTGCTGTAACATCCCCAATATAATCCCCAGTTTAATTAATGCATAATGTAGATATGAAATGTGGCTATGTATGCAAATTGTATTTATGTTTTTAAATAAATAAAATGTTACACCAGCTATTGGGGGATATGGACGGAAATGGGGGCTGATTTTTCCACAAGAGAAGGGAGTGTCTAAGGGGAGTCCAAGGGGAAATTTACTTATGGGTATTAATTCGAACTCGAATTTCTAAATTTTATTATCTTTTGGGACAACCTTCTATTTCATGGTTGAGTGTATGAGAGCCCAATCATTGAATACATGTAAGAGGGTGGGTGTAAAAAGTCACATCTTGTAGTTATTGGGGAGCATGGGGATGAAGTATGTTAGCACTTTGTAAATTTGTTCAGTTGATAAAAAAACGACAGAGGTAACCTACAAACCAAATTAGAGCTGGATACTAGCTTGCTCAGCTCAGAGAGGGCTCTCTCGTGTCACTTGGTGTTTCTTTGGAAATCAATGGCTAGACTTAGTTTGTTTTTGGGGTTTTTTTTATATATTTGCTCACAAGGAAGGGGAGGGACACTTACGGCTATGGAGTCAAAATTCTGAAAATGAATGAAAACACTAACTGGTCAGTAGAACTCTCCAGAGGATAAAGGCTAAATGAGGCGACGAATCTAAGTTTCAAATTGAAATTTGCAAAGTGTAAGAAAAAAGGAGAAAACAAGTAACTGCATCAGAGCATTGATGAAATGAATTTTGAATCAGTCAGGAAGAAATTTACACAGTTTAAATTGCTTAAGCCAAGAGCATCATAAGATGAATTTTGGGCCTTTAAACTATCCAATTTAAACAGAAGGCAATGTAAATGGAATCAAAAACACAGAAAATACATGCAAAGAGAGAAGACAAAGCTCATATCACCATCATTAGAATCTTTTCATAGAGACTTCAAAGACTTTGGCATATGTATTCAATTCAGCTTCAGAAAATTAAAATAGAGTCCAAAACAACCAGAATTGTGCCCTTTCACTTCTACCAACACTAATACATTTGGAACTTCCGATATTTATACAATTCAAGTTCCTTCAATTAGAAAATGTTTACAATAGCTGAACTAAAACGTTTTAGCTTCTAAAACTGATTATAATAATTTCAACTGACAGTCTCGGTATGTGAGCTGATTTACAATGATTAATCAAAAACATTTCATAAACTAATGGTTGATTTCTCTAACTGCTCAACTTTTGTCTTTGCCATTTGTACTGCTTTGGTCCTCTGTCGAATCTGCCAATCTGGTGACACTTGGGGGATATTTGTTGGTTCCTGGAAAACTGCATTTTGTCTTTCCCGGACGCACTATCTCCTTCCACTGCAAGTCAGAAGGGATCTCGCAGTCCATCATTTCCTTGATTGGGATCTCTAGGTCAATGCAAGAGGCATAATTTATGGTTGGCAACCCAATATTCATTGTCTTGAACTGATTCAAGATCTCAAAATTTGTGGTCAAACATTCTACCATGGTGGCTCCTTTCAATTTTTCCTCAAGGATTTCAAACTTAGAGTGATGCATTCTGCATTGGGTGAGGTGAGAGTTGTACTCTTCCTGATCATATAATTTCCCTTTGCCATCCCAAAATGGTGGGAGGCCTTTGATGAACAACACTTCAAACAAATCCTTGAATTCGTGTATACTCTACTCCATCTGTATGGCTTTGGTTTGAACTTACTTAAGAAAGTTATGCTTGGCAATGACCCTCCTAGCCCAAATGATCAATGTAGTTCTATCTTTGACCCCAATGGTCTAAAGTTCTGTAGTGGGGATGGAATTCAACAATTTTATAGCATTTTGGGCCCACTCTGATGGTTTCTTAGCCAAGGTCTCATTTACAACAGTGCATTTTCTTATGGCTGTGATGGCCATGCTATCTTTGTCATTGATGAAGTTCAAGTACACCCTAAACTTGGAATCTTCAACAGCAATAGAATCCCAAATGATGTGTTTATCTCTCTGCAATGGTCCCTTGCCTCTCAACCTTGTCTTCAACTTGTTTAAGCTTTCTTGCAAAGCTTGATTCTCCTTCTAGAACTGAGCCACCCTTGCATCCTTTGTTTTCATTTCTTGCTGCAGCTTCTCTATATCTTCCTTTAGACCTTTGATCTCTCCCACCTTCAGGTTGACCTAGGACATAGCCTGGACAAGTCCTTCGGCGCATGGCCCATCTTTTGTAGTAGAAGGTATAGTTACAGCCATGTTTGATGCTTTTGTCTGCCCTTGTGACCAATTCACTTTTTCTTGTTCCAATTGTAATACCTTGGCCTTGTAACTTAGCACCTCTTGTCTAAGTGCTTCCTTCTCCTATTCTAGAACAACCAGTTTTGTTGTTTGTGGATGTTTTGTGGCGGACATTTTTAGTTTTTTCTTCATTCTTTGAATCAGCTTGTATTTTTCTTCTAAGGAGGATTTCACTCCCTGAGGGCCTTCAGATTCTAGCCTCTTGACCTGAGTTTGCCAAGCTCTATTGGATGCTTTCTCTTGCCTCAACTTCCCATCCAACTTAAGTGCATAAGTTGACAGCCTTGAATTCTTCAGGCTTAGACCCAAGTAATCTGAATACATCATGTCACTGGTATTCCTGTGGAACTTCACTTTGTTAGGAGCACTGATGTTCTCATATTTCATCTTGATCTCGAAGACTTTATCTTTATCTGCAACTGTTATGTTGAAGGTCTTTTTTTTATATCTCTCACTATGAACAAAGAGGAATTATGCTAAGATATCATTTCTACTTTAGAGATTAACTCCCTCATTTCATTCATATCTAGGTTCCCTTTCTTAGAATATTGTTATGCCAAATCTTCTTTAGATTGATAGGCTGATCCATGTACCTTATCAAAGATGTGCTTTTTACTGCTGAAATTTCTTGAGCTTCCTTCACTTTGGAGATTGCTTCCTTTACCAACTTCTACATTATTGGTGCCACTTTCCACCATATCCATATTTACTTGTTCTTTAGGCTCCCCATCTTCTAGATCCACTATATGTGGGTATTGTGTGATCTTCATCTTTTTAGGGACAACCTGCTAACTACATATGCCTAGGGCCTTGTTAGGACCACACAATATACCTTTTTGCCTATACTTTTTGCCACTAGTATACTCTTGATCACATATATTTAGACTCATACTATCACTTTATCTGATCATCCCAAAGGTATGCAACGTCCCTTCTCATGACTATACGTTTAATCTGTTTTGCATAATATTTTACATCACTCTCGTACTTAACCCTTGATTAGAAATGTATAAGTGTTCAAAACTGCAGATTAGCATTTGAGGCCTATTGCTGAAACACAGAACTGTCCAAGGTCGTTGTTGCTGAAACACAGAACTGATGCTGAAACACGGAGCTGCTATACAGTCCGAGGTCGCAGATGCTGAAACACGAAGCTGCCTTATAGTTCGAAGACGCAGATGCTGAAACACATAACTGTCCAAGGTCGTTGTTGCTGAAACACAGAACTGATGCTAAAACACGGAGCTTCTATACAGTCCGAAGTCACAGATGCTGAAACACGAAGCTTCCTTATAGTTCGAGGATGCAGATGTTGAAACACAGAGCTGCTATACAGTCTGAGGTCGCAGATGCTGAAACACGGAGTTGCCTTATAGTCCAAGGTCGCAGATGCTGAAACACGGAGCTGTTACACAGTCCAGAGTTGCAGATGCTGAAACACAGAGGAAACCGCTAGGACCGACGATGCTGAAACTCAAAGGAAGCCGTTACAGTCAAAGCGGTCAACAGAAGGCCGACATAGTCAGAGCGCAATTCACGTGGTTGAAACAGCCCACGAATTGCGATGCTGAAACAGCATCAACAACAATGGGAAGAAGTTGTTACACCAGTCGTAACAGCAATACCCCATTCAGCTCTTGTAATAGCATTCGGTTGCGTGAGACTAGGACATCCGATGCTGGTTTAGAAAGAAGATCCAATTTAGGATAGGACTCAGATATGCATTGTAATTATTGTATCGAAGGGATTTCCTCTTTAAATTAGAGGAAATCACCATTCGAGGGATCCAAGTTTTATGTATTGAAGCAACTCC
>JASDQU010503635.1:0-11850 GCA_032191745.1 Picea mariana
GATCAAAGAATTGCTCCATCTGAAGTATCCATGTGATTGGGTCCTTGCCATCAAACTTCCTCATATCAATCTTAGGAACGTGGTTGGTCTTCAAACCAAAGTTGGATTTTCTCCATTCTTGATTCACCTTCCTTGTGTCCTCATCATGAATTTCATGGGATGCATTTTCACTTTTAGGTTTCTTCTCTGTTACGAAATTTTTCAATACTTCCATGATCTCCCCTTTTAAACCCTTCATCATCTCTTGTAGTTCATCTTTTGTTACTATCTTCTTTTATAAATCATTTATGTCCCTACACATTTCTTCACCTTCGTCAAGAGTCCAAGTAGGATTTTCTGGAGGCTTATTTGGTGTAGAAGTTTCATTTTTGGGTGGCATGTTGGCCAAGTATCACTTTTGAACCTTGATTTTGAGGTGGTTCTGCTAGACAATATGTCTTCTGTTGTATCTTCCAATTTTCAGCCCTTCTGGGTATGAAAATTTCTTTTATGTAGTTCTCTGATATTTCTTCTCTGCAATGCCATAGGTCTAATCGAAATTGGATGTGCCAAGTGGAATTTACGGTAACTTCCCCACAACTTGCCGATTTTTGGCCTTTCTAGGACATCTCACTTGTATAGAGTGCCCCGCACAAAATAATTGATATAAAATTCTGAAACTTACACCAGAAATACTAAAGACTGTCCATGATCCAATGAAACTAGTCTCACTCAAGTTGGATACTCTAGGAAGAAGTTATGATTGTTTTACCTGGAACACCTTCTTGAGACTAGTCAATAGGACTAGTCAGATACCCTATCTTACACAAGGTGTATCTACAAATTTGAGATGACCCAGAAGATGAAATTTTTACCACAGATACCTTACTAATTTCTATAAATATCCTCTGGAGTTCAGGGTCTAAAACGTTACATAAAAAATTTTATAGCAAAAATTACGCAATGACTCATTTCAGGATAATTACAGAACCCTATCTTGTACAAGTTGTATCTCCTAAAGTATAAGGCCTTAGGAGATGAATTTTGAAGCCAAAGTACCTTGATCCGTCTACTAAATATCCTCCTAGTCATTCTTTCTGAAACGTTGTAGAAAACAAGTTATAGCGAAAATGCCAAGGTGTCTCAGATGTAGTAGCGAAACCCCAAGACCTTGAGCTCTGATACCATATGTTAAGAACCAAATATCAATATAGCATAGAAAAAACCTCAGAAAAAGTACTCAACGCCTTGAAAAAGAGATAATTTCAGATAATAAGCCTCTTCAAGGGGGCAACCTCCTATTACCCCACTTAAATGTTCAAGTACAAGATGATTCAAAATGAAAATGTCTCCTTGGTATATATAGGAGACTAGGAGGTATAATTACAACTAATGGCCTAAAGCCGACATAAATAAAATAACATTACTAATATAATATGCCCCAATTAAGGGGTAATGAGCCAATATTAGGGCTTAACACCTGGTCAACAGATCACCCTCATCGGCACTGGATGACAAGACTCCACAAGAGGTATGGACTGGTAAGAAACCTTCTCTCACACATAGGTATTTGATTGTAAGGCCTATGTTCATGTTCCAAAGGAAAATAGGAGTAAGCTAGATAAGAAGGATGAAAAGTGTATCTTTATTGGGTATAAATATTTTCTCAAAGGTTATAATCTTTCAAACCCAAAAGCTAAGAAGGTTTTGTATATCCAAGATGTGGTATTTAGAGAAATGAAGAATGTTATTAAACAGGAAGTCCTACCAAGTAAGGAAAAACTAGGTAAAATAGAGTTTGATCTAAACGATGGTGAATTAGACTCTACAGAAGAACATGAATCATAAGAAGAATATCCTCATACTCCAATATTGAGGAGATCGGTTTGAGAATGAAGACTACCATAAAGGTATACTCCATCTGATTTCTGTTTAAATTTTTCTTTGTCTATTACTAATGATGATCCTAGAACTGTCAGGGAGGCAGTGGATTCAAAGGATGGAAAGCTCTGGAAAAATCCATGGATGAAGAAATGGCATCCTTCGATAAGAATGAGGCTTGGGATCTAGTGGAGTTGTTGAATGGAAGAAATCCCATTGGCAGCAAATGGATATTTAAAAATAAGTTGAATGTAGAAGACAAAGTGGAGAAATACAAAGCTCGTTTAGTAGCAAAGGGTTATTCCCAAGGTGAGGGAATTGATTTTGGTGAGATTTCTTCTCTTGTTGCCAATTTAAGTTCTATAATATTTTGGTTATCTATTGTTGATGCATTTGATTTTGAAGTAGAACAGATGGATGTGAAGACAACATTCCTACATGGGGATATAGAAAAATAAATATATATGAAGCAGACAGAAGGATTTGATGTGAAGGGAAATAAGGAGCTAGTATGCAAGATGAAAAAGTCCATGTATGGTTTAAAACAATAACCAAGGATGTGGTATCAAAAATTTGATACTTATATGTTGGGACTTGGCTTCACAAGAAGCAAAGAGGATCATTGTGTGTATTTTAAATTAATTTGTGATCATTTGATTTATTTGGTCTTTTCTGTGGATGACATGTTGTTGATAGGAAACAGTAAGGAGATTATCCAGGATGTGAAAACTTAGTTGTCCTCTAAATTTGACATGAAGGATCTCGGTGCTTCAAATTTATTTTTGGGAATGGAAATTAAAATAGATTGAAAAAAGAGGAAACTCTGGTTAAATCAAAGAAAATATGTCAAGACAATATTGCAAAGGTTTAATATGCAGGAATGTAAACCGTTCAAGTTCCCTATTCTTGTTGATGTAAAGTTATATGTGGATCAATGTCCCAAGACACGGGAAGAAGAGGAGGACATGTCTCGTGTTCCATATGCGAGTGAAGTTGGAATTTTGATGTATACAATGGTATGTACTAGACCGTACATTGCACATGCAGTGGGATTTTTTAGTAGATCTATGTCAAAACCAGGGAAGGAGCATTGGACAGCAGTAAAAAGGGTGTTCAGGTATTTGTGTGGAACTGCTAGCTATAGATTGTGCTACCAAGGAAGACCAGGATTGGACAGAGTGTTGGACATACATGGATTTATGGATGTAGACTGGGCTGGAGATCTGGATCGTAGGAGATCTACAAGCGGGTATGTGTTTAACCTGTTTGGAGGAGAAATTAGTTGGATGAGAAAAAGACAGGCTATAGTGGTACTTTCAACTACAAAAGATGAATACATGGAAGCCACTCATGCAATTAAGGAATAAGTATGGTTACAAATATTGTGTTCAGGTATTGGGTTGGTACAACAAGTTGTAAGGATAGATTGTGACAGTCAGAGAGCAATTTTTCTAGCAAAGAACCCAGCTTATCATTCAAAGACAAATCATATTTCTATTCAATATCACTTTCTGAGAGACATGGTTGAAGAAAAGAAAGTGTTGTTTATGAAGTTGGACACTTTGAAGAATGATGGAGATTCATTAAAAAAATATGTGAGCATTGAGAAGTTCTCTTGGTGTATAGGATCCATGGGCATTGTTGCCTTGGATTGTTGACTATGTAACCATGTAACCCCCTGTATGCAAAGACAACAACAAGTGGGAGAATGTTGGGTATGTGTTATATTCTTTGCATGACTAGCTCTCATGTCTGCTATGTTGTGAAGGGCACGCATGGGGGTGATATCCCTCCTGTGCGGGGGTTCAGAGGCTGTGCCCCCAAGAAAAAAAAAATCCTCGGGAAACGTTTCTCATTTTTGCCTCAATTTTTGTGTCCATTGTTGGGTGGTTTTTCGGCACATGTTTTTGTCAATGGTTTTCTATTTCCAGTTAAGGAATTAGAGTTGTTGACTAATCCAGGTCATTGGGTTAGGGTTTTGGATGTCGTTGGCTCCTATATGTATATTGTATTGTAAATAATGTATCACTATGAATGAATATAGAATATGTTGGTTTTCCTAGTTTGGGTTTCCAGGGGAAAACTATTTGTGTAATGTGTGTATTTCCCATTGTATCTTTTATGTTCTTTTATTGAAAATCTATTTGCAGTAAAATATTGTACAAGGTTAAAATCTACAAAGGGATTTGTACCCTCACCATATTACTGTAGTGACTCATGTTATCTTGAGGAGTGAAGGCCTCCTTAAGTACTGTGAGGAGGATACATCCCTTAAGGGACACTTTGGGTTGTTGGTGCATCTGATACGTCAATGGGATGTCCATAGACATGCTTTCCATGTGGGTTTGGATCATTGGTACCATCCCACTGAAGAGGATATTTACTTTATCATTGGGCTATCCAGGAGAGGGGAGGATGTTCCCCAGTTCTCAGATGTCCCAGTAGGTGTGGCAGCTAAGAGTCAACTCATGTACTCTCAGTTTGGGGTTAATGTACTATCCCTAGCTGATTTTCATATGTCTGGTGGACAGTTGTGGATTGCCTCTTTCGGTGCAGAGGAGGTTAGGTGCCTCCCATTATTAGTGAATATCATAGCACACTTTATCAGTGATGGGAAGAGAATGAGTTTCCTTCTTTTGTATCATTTTTATTCGTTGGTACAGAGGCCATGGTGTATCAAATGGTCTTCCATATTTTTGTGGTAGTTTTGTATAGCGCTAGACAGATGGCATGCTATGATATGTGGGAGGTCGAACTTCCCTTTTGCCTCAGATTTTTTTTGCTTATTTTTTGAGAGGTTCCAGAGACAAGGCCTACTTTTTTCCACCAACCTACTAAGACGAGGACTGAGGTGCAGATGCACATGTGGGGGGAGATGATTCCTAAGAGGGGCCAACCAACGTTTCTGGCCAGAATTCCCACAGAAGCATTAGGGCTACTATCTAGTGAGGCGGATCACATGTTCATCATGGTGTCATGTCCTTGCGTGGGTTTGGATTGGCGAGGATTTATGAACATCCTCTTCATAGCGGATGAGCCACTAGATGATAGAGGTAATGTTTTTGTTTTTTTTAAATTAATTTAGTTTTATTTTATTGTCTTACTTAATTAGAAAAAAATTAATTCTAACATGTTCTTTAACTTGTTTTATTAAATTGTTTAATGATCTAACTGTGTAATTATTGTTCTGTACTATATATTTTGTAGATATTGGCACATTCATTGGGGACATGCCTCCTACCCCAACATATGTCAATTAGGATATGATGCATGAGTCCATGGTGGGTCAGGGTCCTCAGGTGTAGATACACGGTGGCATACTTCGTAGGCCCGATACCATATTCAGGTTGGAGTTGGTCGACTGACTCTCTGCACTTTTAACTGAGGTGGGTGTCTTCCTTTCCCTGATGTGAGACATCAAGGAATATCCTATGCTCTTGGATATTTGGAGGGAGATTTTACATGATATTATGCCTCTTATGTGTCATATCATCGGTGCTACCATGATACTAGCAGTGAGGAGGGCTTTGGATGATAGGTACAACTCTTCTTTCAGTACGACTCGTTCATCTAGTACCCCATCAATTAATGAGGGTGGTCGTGATCATCCTTCTCTACATCCTCCTCCTTCACATCACCCAGATCATGAGGAGACAACACATATTCCTCCTCCTCCTCTTGCTTAACCTCATATACATCAGCATGTTAGACCTATTCCTCATCCTCCTCTTTCACCTCATCTAGATGAGCAGGAATGACCTATTCATCATCCATCATCCTCCACTACCGACCAGGCATCCACTATTGTTGTAGATATGCAGATTATAGCAATTATTTGACTTGTCCATGATATATATATATATATATATATATATATATATATACACACACACACACATATGGTGTTTTTTTCTATTGATCATGTTGATAATGTACTTAATTTATATGTTGATGTTGATGTGTATATTGTTAGTTCATGTTAGATATGTTTGTTAAATGTGTTTGATAGATGTGTATGTTATAACATTGTTCATTAGATGTGCATTTTTCATGTTGATCATGAAGATATACTTAATTAATTTATATTTTGATGTTGATGTGTACATTTTTAGGTCATATTATATATGTTAAATGTTAAATGTGTTTGATAGATGTGTATGTTAAATGATGCTTGTTAGATGTGTGTGATAATAATGTTAGAAAATTCTTGTCTTTTGTTAGATGTGATCACAATGATGATGCCTTGTTAAATTATTAGATATGTGTGCTAGCTAATTAATGATGTTTATATGTGCTAGAGGTATATATCATTAGATGATGTTAGCTAGCGACTATAAATGTGTATTTTAGATGTTGTTTATGTTTGTTATAAGATGGTTATCATCATCATGTTTATTTTTATAAATTACAAAGTTCAATATGGTTGAAACTATAATTGTAAAATTGAAACTATAATTGCATAGATAGTTCATCATATATATTCATTCTAACTAAAAAAAATTTAAACAAATTACATATGAATAAATATTATTTTTCATTGTACTAGTTACTCTTCTTTAATAGACTATTATACACTAAAAATTGTTATTATAAAAAGTTATGATCTCCAATGATAAGCATTTTATTGGCTTTAAAATTTTATGGATGCAAATCTTCCTATTGTTATTTTTGTCATTATTTTGTAAGTTGATTGCAATCAAATTTTAAATTACTTCATTAATTTTGGTTTTGCGCAAAATTGAGAGCATAATTTTATAAATATTTTCAAAATCAATGATAAAAGTCTGTAAACTAACAAACACTACTTTAGTTAAAAACCAAATTATCACAAAATCATGTTATAAATTTAATTTTTTAATTATAAACCACATCTTTTGTTAATCTTACTTTTAAATCTACAAAATAAATGAACATAAACTCGGTTTTTGAATCATCATGTTAACATATCCTAAAAAAAATTGTACTATTAAACACGCATATCAACCATATCATTACATCTAATTATATTATAAAAAGTAGAATTCCATAACCCATTAAAAGTTCAACTGGACATTTAACATTTTTCAGTATTTCACAATTGGAAATACTTAAAGAAAATGAAACATTTTTAAATATATGCTATGACATAAATATGTTCAAATAACAATTGTTCCATGCAATCTCAAATAATTTGAAAGACAAACACATTACGCATCAAACTGAATTTTAACCAACTAAAATTGTTCAAAGATTTGTTATAATTAACTTAACATTTCCTCTGTAAGAAGATGAATAAAAAATCATGTAATTAGCGAAATAAAGAATATAATAAAAAGATACAACAACAATATTAAAGATGAAATAAAACATGTACATATCACTCTTTGTTTTCATCACCCTCATTATATTCCTCGCTTGGCATGATAACACTGTTCTTCTCAAAAATATGTTTTGATCTAGGGTCGTGTCTTAATACGAAACACCACTCCCTATCCAACACATCCGAATAAAAAAGAACTTGGTTGTAGAGTTTTGGGAAAACATAAGGCTCCTTAGCTTCATCCCACATCTTTCTAGAGTTGATACATATAATCCCACTATCACAATCTTCCTTTACATTATTCTGATCAAAGGTGTTCCACCACTTGCGCCTAAAAATAACACATTGGAAAGAAGATAAGTCCCCTTGAATGATCTCTTGTGTCTTTCCAACATAACCTAACATCCCTCATATTAGGTTTTGATCACGGTGGCTAGAATGACTAGATTGGTTGAACTCGACTTCCACTCCACAATCTTGTGTCGTGCGTCCATCGTTGGCATCCTGTGTTCTAAAAGTTGTTTTAGGAATGTCTTCCAATCTCATTCTAATTTGATGATATCCTGAACGAAGATCCAACTTAGTAAAGAATTTTTTTCCATGTAATTCATCTAATAATTCATCAATGACATGGATAGGAAACTTATATTTGATGGTCATTTTGTTGAGTTGTCTATAATCTGGACACATACACCATGAGCCATCCTTTTTTGTAACCAACACCACTGGTGAAGAGAGAGAACTTTGGCTATGTTGAATGATGCCAGTCTCTAACATTTCCTTGACCATGCGTTCAATCTCACTCTTCTATGGATATGGATACTTGTAAGGCCTAATGTTAGGTGGTACACTTCTTAGTTGCAAATGAATAGCATGGTCATGGTCTCGAGTAGGTGGAAGACCCTTAGGAATTTCACCAAATACCTTGGAATGATTGTTGATAATTATTTGGAGATTTGATGGAGCCGAGGCTATAGATGTTTGAACATTAAGTGAGCACAATTGTGCAATTACAACATGGTGTCCCTTTTTGAGTAATTTTTCCATGCTATTAGAGCTTATCACTTTAGAGGGTTTCCTTTGGATACCTCTAAGCTCAATTTCCTTGCCATTTGAGGAAAATCTCATAAGATTTTGAAGATAAAAGGCCATTATTCCCATTGATTGCAGCCATTGAACCCCTAATATAACATCAGCACCCCCCATTTGGATGGAAATCATGGGGCTATCCAAAACATAATCCCCCATGTTGAGATCAATACTATGGCATTTCCCTGGAAAAATTATGGTACCTCCATTTGCAATCATTACTTGAAACTCTAGTGCAAGATATACAAAGCAATTGAGATCTTTTGCTAATTTGTAATTGATGAAATTATGGGTGCTACCTAAATCAATCAATATTGTTACCTTTTTCTTTTTGATGTATCCTTGTATCTTGAGGGTTTGTGGAGTAATGATGTCAACTAAATCATGACAAGATATTGTTGGATTAGTCTCTTCTAGATTTGAGTATTGTGACGGTTCAAAATCTTGATCTTCTTCCTCTTCATAGTCTATGTAGAATAATTTTTTCTCACCGCATTTATTCCCCTTACTGTACTTTCTATCACAATTGAAACATTTTCATTTTTCTCTTCTTTCATCCATTTGTTGAGGTGTCAACCTTGTTGGTTTAGGTAAACTATCTTCTTCCTCTTCACAGTCTATGTAGAATAATTTATTCTCACCGCATTTATGCCATTTAATGTACTTGTTGTCACAATTGAAACATAGTCCTTTTGCTCTTCTTTCATCCATTTGTTGAGGTCTCAACCTTGTTGGTTGAGATATGGTTGTCTTATGACCCCCAAAATGATCTCTACCTCCAATGCTATACTTATGTGTAGCCTTATTTTTGGCATGAATATGACGATCATTTTGCATAGCTTCCATAACACTTGTAGGTTGTCTTAAGAAAAGTTCATGTTTAATGTCGTATTTTAATCCACCCATGTAAGATTCTATCAAGTGTTCATCACTTAGGTTATCCACCCTTGTGGCCAGTACCAGGAATTCTAAATTATATTCTTCAATATCACCTAACTGCTTCATTCTTGTTAATTGACTGAAGTATTCTTGTTCCTAAACTTTCCCATATTGTGCTTCTAAGTCTCTTGTAAATAAACTCCAAGTGTAGTGATATAAAGGGGGTTGCCTTTTCACTATCCATTGATATGGTTTTATCTCAAATTTCAAGGTTGCTATGTGAATCCTTTTCTTATCATCCATAATATTATGTAGTTCAAAATATTTCTCTATTTGGTTCACCCAAGTAAATACCTTTGTACCATCAAACTTCTTTAATTCAATTTTGGGAAAGTTGAATTTAGGACCCCCACCAGAATTAACTCCACTATTAGAGTTAGATTCACTAGTTGAAAATGGATTATTATTGGTATTTTTTTCAACATGAGTACTACCTTTATTTTCATGAGTCCATTCCATTTTGATGTCTCCTTTAGGAAATCTCTCATCTATAGCTTGAAATATCAGGGAAGACAAATTTTGCATTTCCTTCATGGAATTTTGTATCTCTTTTTATGTCATTCTTATTTTCTTCCATCTTATTTTCC
Source organism: Picea mariana (assembly GCA_032191745.1). Lineage (NCBI taxonomy): Eukaryota > Viridiplantae > Streptophyta > Pinopsida > Pinales > Pinaceae > Picea > Picea mariana. The sequence goes on from JASDQU010503635.1 coordinate 9,775, forward strand.
ATATCATCCATCTTGTTTCTAATACCCTCCATATTTTTTTCCATGACATTCATCTTCCCTTCCATTACTTGAATTTGTATTTGTGAATTTACCCAATTATTATACGTTTCACTCACATTCTTAATTTGTTCCTCCAATTTGGAAAACGTGTTATGTATGTCCTCATTTTCTTCTTAAGTCATAGATGAGACTTATGGAGGTTTAATAGGTGTTGTCACCTTTTTGGGACCCATATGGATTAATAATAATAATACTCATCTATTTTATATTTATGACAAATTTCAAATCACCTAAAACAAATATTCCAAAAAATAATTATGCCAATTGTACGTCACGTACCTTTAAAAACCCTAATTTGGAGTTTGTCCTCTTGGCTAACCTTCCTTCTGGTGTATATCTAAAATTTTGGCCCTTCTGGGTCTAAAATTTTGTTCTATAGTTATCTGATATGCCATCTCTACAATTCCACAGTTCTGATAAAAATTGGAAGTTCCAAGTGGAAGTTATAGTAACTTCCCCACACCTTGTTGTTTAGTGTCCTTTCCTGGAGAGTGTAATTCTAAAGCACCAAGATCACAATATATGATATTGGATTCTGAAAATTGCACCAGAAATGATACATATTGTACACTTTCCAATGCAACTAGTCTCACTTAATTTGGATACTCACTGAAGTAGATATCACTATTTTACTTGGAACACATGTTTGAGACTAGTTAATATGACTAGTCAGCTACCCTATCTTACACAGGGTGTATATACAAAAGTAGGATGAACCAAAATATGAAATTTTTATCATAGCTACCTTGATAATTTATATGAATACACTCTAAGTTTCAAGGTCTCAAATATCATACAAACAATTTTATAGCGAAAATTTTGAGATGTCTAAATTCAGGATGATTCCAAAACCTGATTTTTCACAAAATATATCTCCAAAAATGTAAATCCTAAGGAGATGAAATTTTAACCCCAAGTACCTTGATCTGTATTGTAAATATCCTCCAAGGATTTCCTTCTGAAACATCGTAGAAAAAACGTTGTAGAGAAAATTCCAAGGTGTCTCAGATGCAACAATGAAACCCCAAGACCTTGAGCTATGGTGCCAAATGTTATGACCCAATGCCTTAAAAATGATAAAACATCAATAAAAATCACTCCACTTCGAGGCGGAACTCTCCTTTATAATATATAAACTTCAGAACACAATATTAAATGAGATAGTATTATCCCAATATTAGATCTCCTTGATATATATATATATAGATATATGAGACAAAGGGTTGCAAATATAATGAAAGGGTGCAAAGAAGGGTTATATTCGACCTACTAGAAATGTAATAATTCAATATATATGGCATAATAAGGGGTTTTATACATATCATGGGGCTTTGTCTAGGTCTTAACAAAAAAAAATCTTGTCACTGTCCCATTTCCTTCTCTTTTGTTTGTATAATGCGACCCACGACCGTGTTACCTCCGAATTGTAAAGAATGAATTTATTGATGGCATCAATTTATGAATTCGTTGATATATATATATACTCATGAAATCAAACTGACATATAGTCTGTATCAGATCAAAATATACATTATGAAGTTTAGTGTGAATAGTTACTGTGTAGAAATTTGACAAACAATAAGTCACTTACTCTTTATCAATTGTCATTTTTCGTTCATTTGCAGAAGCTCCCCTTCTCTTTTTTCTTCATCCCTTTCGTTGTCCCAAATCACTACACCTGGTTTGTTGTCGATCTAGTTAATGTACTCACTATAATAATAGAAAGACACATATGATATTTAACCCTCTGCCATAGACCCCTCCGGTTTTTCCATTTGTCGAACAAATCCTTTAAATTTCTTCATGTACCTCTCTAAGAAGAACATCCAATGACAGGAGACTGTTGACCCAAAAATATGCTCTGGGCTCAACATGGTGTTTTACACAGTTACTTCTCCATAAAATCCCCTTGGTGCTATGGTTCCAGTCAAAGACAGTGGCGGGGGTCATAGTTACTATGGCCTCTGCCCTTGAAAGAGTATCAGTTGGGTGCACTCAGGGACTTGTGGGCCTTCC
>JASDQU010503635.1:11950-37485 GCA_032191745.1 Picea mariana
AGCCGGATAGGTCGGATCCGTCCCCTACGGACAGATTTTGCTTATAACAGAGACCACTCTGACTAATTCAACCTCATCTACTAGGTGAATTAGAATATTAACTTGCAATTCCATGAAACTCGCTAGCAGTTCCTTCTCAAACATACATAAAATCTCATCTATCTCTTGACACCATCGTGGAATGCTAGCCATATGAATATCCTTTGATGTGATCCAACGTACAAATGCAGATAATTTAGATATGGCATGTCGTAGGTCCTGGGGGAAGTCATGGTTCACACACCCACGCACCAGTAGAGGATAATGATAGTACAAAGCAAACACATACAAAATTAATTATGTTTTATCCCATAGCATGAATTTATAAAACAAATAATAAAATCATGTTTTTGACATACGTACTCTTAGAAGGTTCAAATGGTCATGTGATTTTAACCCCAACAAATGGTCTTCCACAGTGAATTTGCGTCGTAGTGAAGACCCATATAAAGAAGGCAGCTTCACACCCAATATAACTTCATTTGCCAAATAAAGATTAACTTTATTCAATATCCATGGGACATCGCCTTCTTTGAAAGACCAAGAGGGACCAACCTCTCCTCTACTTTCTTTTCTTGGACAATGTTTCTTTTTACTTTTTAAAGAAATAAGATCTCTCCCAACAACTAAAGTGTCACTTTCTTTTGACGATATGTTCCTCCATAAACAAGATGAAACATTTTTAAATATATGCATGGGATCTAGTAAGTGGGAAATCTTAAGATGCTCCCAATATGGGAGCTCATAAAAGACAGATTTATTTTTCATCCCAATGGGCAATTTCTCACATAGTTGATGAAGAATTATATATCATTGAACATAGGCTCCCCATTTGAATCGAATATTTACGTAATATCCTTCTCTCCCTCATATGATCTAAGCCATTATGTTGGTGTCACTATTCTAGGCCTTTGGGATCTCTCTAGTTTACCATTGAAAGCATATTTTTCTCTTCTATAATGGTGTTTTTATGGGAGGAATACCCTGGATAAAATGTACAATGGCTTTCATAGGTGGTTACCTAGACTTCAGAGAAGTTCCACAACATTTACATCAATGATAGTCTTTTGTTACAAGACCTGCGAAATTATTAATGTATATAGTCGAGCATGTTAGCGTCGAAGTCCAAAACAGTCGCAATGAATTAAATATGCCAAAAAATATAGTTATGTATATAAACAAATTAATAAACATGTAATTTACTAGAGAAAACTCATAATCCTGGATAATCATGTGTGGTGTAAGAACATATGCCATACAATGTAAAATTCATCTCTATTTCAATGGGTCTTGATACATCATATACATGTATCCCTTCCCATAATTCCTTCAATTCATATACCAATGGTTGTAGATAGACATTAATATTCTTCACTTGTCTTCTACCAAGGACTATAAGAGCCAACTTTAGATGTTCATTCTTCACAGACAACCATGGGGAGGGGTATTTTTATTGATCACTACTACAGGCCAAATAGAATAGTTGGTGTTTTGGAGGGAATATGGGTTGACGCCATCCATGGATATGTTGAGTCGCAAACTTCATAATTCATCCTTGAATTTTTTGGGCCATGTATCCTCTATGTGCTTCATGGATATTGAATATGTTGGGATTTTCATAACTCCTGACTCACTTATGTGCAAGGCATGCCATCCTTGCAACATAGCTAATTCTTTGCAATGAAAGAGCCTTCGAATCCTTAGGATTATAGGCATGTGCCTCAATATATTATGAGGAGGACCATGTGATTTGCCATTTTTATTTGATTTATGATATATTTCATGCCCACATTTCAGACATATATATTTGTATACATATTCTCCTCTATATAGAATACAATCATTCGGACATGCATGATATGATATGTACTCAACCCCCAATATTTTCAACATTTTCTTTGCCTCTTCGTAGCTACCAGGAAAGACATTATCACTTGTAATAACCTTAACTTTGAATAACCTGCAATTAGTGGGCAATAGAAATGTATAATGTTATTTAATGTTCATAAAATCAATCGTTTGTAATGTTAATTGTGTGACAAGATTTCTCAAATTATAATGGACTTAATGATGACTAGTTACCTCAATATTGCTAAGAAACATGTGTTTGACATGCCAAAATTTTCTTTCAAGTTGTACAGTAACATTTTTGTCCCCAGTTGGGTATAATTTCACTGGATAGGTCCAAAGAGAGGGGTGGTGGAAGAAAATTTCAAACTTTCGAATAAGGTATCAGTGATATGAGCATCATCCCCTCACTCATCGTTCTGGAATGCATCTAACAAAATTATCTCCATGGCAGTTCTATCTCGTAAATAATCATCCATACCAACCTCTATTTCATTGACTCCATTTCCAACTTGTGAAGAACTACTATTGTTGTAGTCATTCCTAGTTGGTGAATCTAGACATAGTGGGAATTGAATAGGTCGTTGATTCAACCATTCTTGGTATGCTTCCTCTCTGAGTTGTGCTCTTATGCATCATTCTCTTGATTTGACATTGTAGTATGGTGCAACGGAAGATGATCAGTAGGTCGCTCATCATCACTATAACCCTAATTTAAAAAATATTGAATATTAGTACATCGATGATATTAGTAAGCACAATGAAATTGGTTTGTTCAAATCGCATTATACAAAACAAATACTACCATCATTGACCTAGGATTGTGGCCCGAAGATGGCATCTTACTATTAGCATCGTAAAGTGGTTGTCTATTTTCATCTACCAACTGCTTGCGGTATGTTTATCATGATAAGAGCTTCGGACGCTTTTGAATTGGTACTGGAATATTATATGCATATGAACTTGATTCTAAATCAGGATCCTGCAAATTTGGATACATTTTTATTCAGATTGACATGGATAAAAAAAAAAAAAAAAATTAGATAATCGAAATATAAACAAAATCAAAACTTACTCGAGATGAAAAAGGAGAACTCCACGATGGACTTTGAGAAATATGGAATGGGATGGAATTTGAAGAATTGGCCATTTGATATTGTAAGCTTTTCTCCCTGCATTTGAGCAAAATCAACGGTAAATTATTTTTAAGAATAAGGTGACTTTAAGTGCAAAATGTATACTATGATGTACTACAAGTAATGTGGATGCATCATGAAAAATATATTATTTTGTGTGCAAATAAAAATTCAGATAAGTTTGAAAACATAGCAGTGTGTTACTGTAACAAACACGCATCGGTGTGTCTATAACATTGTAAAGCACCAGGCATTTATATACACATCGCACCAGTCCCACGAATTCAAATAATAAAAAAAATAATTATCTAATATCGGTGCTCCAAAACTTTAAAACACATTGGTGTGTCATATACATATCAGCACCAATGTGTTAAAGTAATAAACGCACCGAAGTTTCGAAAAAAAAAATTTAAAAAAAACGCAACTTTGTTTTTTTACAATTGAAAAATGAGTGGGAATTTAAAATCTAATTTCATAATGTCATTTAAATAGTAAAAACCTATTCATTGTTTCATTATTTTACCAAAATTTAAAGTGGAAATATTTGCAAGAGAGCCATATTGGAGTGCACTATGGAGCACAAAATATTTTAGAACAGCAGGATTTATTCAGAAGATCAGAATTTCAAGGTAACTATGGTGATTCATTTAAAACAATTTTCATAAATTATTTCATGGGTATTAAGCTATTCAATGTTTTATTATTTTTCCAAAATTTATAGGGTACATATTTGCAAGAGAGACATATAGGGAGCACTGTGGAGTAGCATATCAATACTTTTGAAAGAAGAGTTATTCAAAATATCAAAATTGGAAGGGTATGGTAATTCATTCAAAACCCTTTTGGAGCAACAAAATTATTCAGAAAATCTGAAGTCGAAAGGTTTTGTGATTCAAAAATAAAATAAAATAAAATCATACTTACCTTAAACCCTTGCTTCTTCTTATTTGTGTGACTGCAAAAATTCAACTTAGGGTTTAACTCCCTCTATCACTTCATAATTTTATCTTTTCATTTTAGGTTTTTAGATTTAATGGGTTTATCTTTCCATATAAAAGGCGTTTGACATGTGATGCATCGGATCCAAACCCTCTCGGCCATCTCACATTTTTTTTAAAAATAGTTTCGGGTAATCGGTGTGTCTTATGTAATATAACGCATTGGTGCACTTACAGATACAAACATACCAACTATGCCGCAAATAATTAAAAAACATTGTTCATGGATATGTAAATTTATTTGTTTATGGTATTTTTTTATTTTCGTTTTTTTCAATTGGAGCGGTGTTGTTAACGATACTTATCGCACCATTATAATTTAATATTTTTGAAAATATTTTTTATAAGTGCATTTTTAACATTAATTGCATCGGAGTTGTTAACGATATATTGCGCACCACTCTCATTTACTGTTCTTTTAAATCTTTTTTTTAGCGGTGTGTTTGATAACATGTAACACAGGTGCTTTAATATTAATACAGTGCATCGGGATACTTTTTTTGGTGAAAATTATGTTATTTATTTATAAAATATATTTAATATCTTTTGTATTGAATGGTACATGTTGTATATTGATAAAAACAAATGTATGAGAATAGTTCAAGTAACAAAAATTCTGATGGATACAAAGATAGCACATCCAAAAAGGAAAAAAAGGCAAGTTCTTTGTAAATTCTATACAAAATTAATATGTTAAAAAGGCAAGTTCTTTGTAAATTCTATAAAAAAATAATATGTTTGAACTATATGTAAGTTTAACTAATACATGTATTGACTAGTGTGTGTCTTGTAGAGCCATAAAATGAGAAAGCTCCATAAGATTCTTTGTGATCTAAGTGCAAAAGAGCATAAAATCTTGATGGAAAAATTACAAAATGATGAACCAGGTGAATGAACAAATTATGTTCAATATGAGTTTTTTTTTAATTTTCATTAATTTTTTACTTTAAAATATTTGATAACATGTTCAAACAATCTATTAATTCACATAGGTTTAATGTTCTATAGCTTGTACCAACAACAAAGGAACGGAATGTCATCCTAAGAAAATAAAAATTATAGAAGATGTAAATGATGATGAATTGGTCCTTAACTCATCTGAAGTGGTGTTGGAAGTTAATGAAAGGGGGAAAAAAATTACAAAACTATGAGGGATATAGTGGAACGAACGTATAGACGTACTTTCCACTTAAAATATAGAAATAAATCCAATGATTCGAAGAAACGGGTTATATCTAAACTACAGGAAGCATTTCCAGAGCAATGGTCAATGAGACATGTCAGAATTGCAATAGCAAAAACATACAACAATAAAAAAGAATCATTCAAAAATTAATATTCCTAAAAATGTTTTTCTAGAATATGTATATATTACTACAAATCATTCCTAATTAATTAATATTAATCTTGTTATATTTAGTTTTCATATATCAATATAAAAATATTTAATTTTCATATACTTTTTACAGAAAGATTATGAAAATCTCAAAGGATCAACAAGCTGATATTTGAAATATGCCAGTAGGAATATCGAAAAAAGTGTAAAAGGAGATGGTAAAAGAATTGGGCATAATGGCATCACAGGAGGAACCATCTCAACAACAACGTGTTTCAAATGTATGAAATCATTGAATTTTTCTAATAAGTACATATTAATAAATAATTTAGCATTAATTATTAATTTTCAAGTATTTTCTTGTAGAAAAGAAAACAAAATGGATTTCATTCAACACATAAAACAGAAAAACAAGGAAGAAAAGGGTTGATAGAAAAGTTTGTGAGTAATTGTTATTTCCTTGTAACATTAACTTAAGATTTTATTTTTGTATATTTTAAGTTTTTTTACAATAGCCATCCTTGAATGTCTTCAAACAGATGCTAATATACAAACAAGAGCCATCACAAGAAGTGATTGACATTGGGATAAGTAAGGGTTGTGAGTATATGTTGGCATATCAAAACTTAATTGTGGAATTTGTAAGTATCTATGTTGTTTTAGTTCTCTCATTTTATAATTAATGGAACAAAAAAAATCTTTTATATTAAATCTATAATTTATTATGGGGTATATTAAAACTGTAGGAAACAAAGTATGGAAATGTGCCAACAGAAGAGTTCTTGATAGAAGGCATGAGATTTGGTTTTGAAAAAATGTGTATCATTCAGGACTAGATTCTTTCTATGGTATGTCGCTTTTCAATTTACATTCATGTATATTATTTATTTCAATTTTCATTATTCTCACCAATGTAGATACACTCATTACACTTTCTTTTTATTTTTGTAGATGGAATCATTTGGAATCATTTGAAGAAGAGGAAAATATTCGACCGAATAACCCTCATGGAAGTAGTTTGAACACGTCTGACAACAATTCCATCGAAGAATGATGATCAATATATTTGGATATCAAAGCAATTTGCTTTATTTTTTAAAATAATTGTCTGTGAAAATCAGACATTTTTCTTAATGTAACGGACATAGTACTGTCATGATTGAAAGACAAGGGGTTACCAATAAGGGTCCCATTTTGTATGACAAAGAGCCTCTTATTCATATACAATAAAATATGTTTTGTTTTATTCTTTTGTGTTGTCAAATGTTCCTGTGAAACGTTACATCGTTGAATAAATATATGGATGATTAAATATTATAACAAAGAGATGTGAACACTGATTATATAACAAGATAATCCAAACATCGTATCCAAATGCACTAATAAAAATTTAATTTATATGAATACTATTATAAGATATATGTCAATTTTTTTATAAACAATGGAATTAAAAAATAAGAATAATTGTGCATTGTCATAGGTCGATGCTTCTGAAAAGAGAACATGACAACCAGCGTGTTCAGCGATAAAAAGAATAGGTGCCTTTAATTATAACATGCCCTGGTGATGTAACATAATACGCATCAGTGCTGACATAAATTGAAAAATCACTGATATTAATAATATTTTAACCAAAAATTATAATAATAATACAACTTATCGATACGTTCCATTTATAAGTGCATCGGTGCTTCTCTTTCATGAGTCTGCATCAGGGCCTTCTCGACATCATGCAATGGTCCTATTTGTTTTTGAACGCACCAATGCATGTTATCATTGATTTTCCCGATGCTTTATTCCTATTAAGGCACCGGTGAGTTTATGTTTATAAGAGCATCGGTGCCCCATATTTCTTGGACAACCCCAATGCTTTATTTGACATGTGAGAACCGAGGATTTAATTTCAAAAATGCATTGGCGCTCGGTATCATAGATTCGATCAGTGCATTGTTGTTATTAAAGTACGGGGTTGTAGTTTGTATAAACGCACCAGGGCTCCAATATTTTAGGACTCGATCGGTGCCTATTGTGTAATGTAGGCACCAATGCATTAATGTTTTAAGCACATCGATGTGTATGGTCTGTGAATAACACCGCATGGAAAAACATCTGCTACAACCTATGCCTGCCTAGATTTTTTTTAGTTATAAAGAAGTTCCATTATAATCTCCGCAAAACTATCCGCTACCAAAAACAAATTATTTGTGGAGATTTTTTTGATAATTTTTGTCAATTTTTCAACACTAAAATCCTCCACTATAACCTCCTCTAGAGGTTCTTTTCCTTGTAGTGTCAACCCTCTTTTTTTTATCACCAACTTATCTTGCCAAGATTTTCCCCTTATATCCTCTTTCATCTCATGGTTGATCTGAAGTCAATACCACATCTCATGTAGCATGAGCAAGGGTGGAGGAACTTGGGATCTCTCTCGACGGGGCAGTGTCGCGAAGGTCAAGCATAAATTTGTAACCACCTTAATTTTTTAATAAAATAGAAACTCTTTCCTTCGAAAATATGTTGTGTTGGTAATGTTTTGATTGTAATATTTTTTCATGTATTTTGTAAAATACTAGTTGTTGAGATTTTACAAATTTATTTCATTAGACTAACAGGTAGTTATTAGTATAAATACCTCTCTGTATAGTTTTTCATCTTAAGTTTCTTTCAATTTATGGAGAATTTGTTGGAAAGGAGAAAAAATACTACGTCAATCGAGAACGACATCAACTGTAGGACTCTGGGTGAGTCAATCTTTCTTTTCCATCCAATAGTTATTTATTTCTTTTGAAACTAGTTATTATATCTTTGTTGCATGTTCTTGTTGTGAATTTGTTTTTATACATTCATTGGTATGTTGTAGTACAACCCACTACTATAGGGTATTTTCCCCGAAATCATTTGATCGAGTTGATCACACCACCTATGGTACGACTGGAAGCTTTCCCACCCTAGTCATTAATAACACCAGTGAACTTCTTCCTAAATTCATTGACATCCTAACCTCTCTACCAGCGGATTTCCCATCATCTTCTATGGTATGACTAGAGGAGTTCCCACAAACTCTATTGAAACCACTGAAGGAGTTTCAAACATCACTACTAACGAGCCATGATTTAGCATTGACATATTTGATAATAATCTCACCAGTTCATCGGAGGAGTTCCTAGGATCACTTTTGATACACGACCACACATTGACGTACTTCCTCACATCTTCATCGATACATCACGTATTGGTGAGGTTCATATCTCTCTCTGATGCATTTCTTGTTGGTAATTTTCCTTCTTCTATCGCCAATGCGCTAGCAGATATGTTGACCCCTCATAAGCACTGAGCTCATCAAAAAGGATATTATGTTCCTCACGAACATAAACCTTGTTAGTGACTCGCCTTCATCTTGAGACCTCTTCTATTCTCCTCCAATTCAAATTCTTATCATTGCTCATATCAGTCAAGCTCCTATAATTTCTAATGGTTGATATTTCTACGCCTAATTGGATAAATGGTGAATGATCACATATCTTACCTGATCTACTTGATTTTCATGCATTTTGCATACCATATCAACTTGTTTAGTTTACATTTCTTGATTTTATGACTAAACCATGATCGTGAAAGTGTCTTCTATCATCATATGGTTTATCTGCAACATATGTAGGTCTTGCATTGGCTCGAAATGCATCTTAGAAGAAAAATGGTCCTCCCAATTCTTAAACAGTGTTAATCGCTCAAAATGTCAATTGTTTGTTTTAGCGGATTTACATTTTTGTGCCACTGACACATTACCTCAAATCCATTCAATGAATTAAAATCCTATATAGTACAGATGACATAGGAACTGATGGAACTGAATTTTGGGAAAATAAGTAGTAAGAATGGGACCCAGACTTTCATTGAAAAATGACTTTTCTCGCAATTTTTGGGTGTGCGTCGAAGTGAATTTTTCATCATTGAAACATGTCGAATGTGTTATTTACACGATTAATATCCCATCGGAACTAAGGGAATCGAAATATGAGGACCGGAAGTGCCAAAATGATTGTTGGGGAATTATTTCCCAAACCAACGATGACAATGATGGAATGTTTGAATATCATATCCCACCGGAAGCGTCTCTTCGCACTCTTTGTGTCGCAAAAAATAGTACTTCAATTCGATGTTGTATGAGAAATTTTTGAACCTTTGAAATCTCGCGCAACAAGGTAATCAGTCAAGTTCTCTTCATTTCGCATATATGCACAAAATTAAGATAGGTCTAACGTAAATCATTCTCAATGAAGTGTTTGAGTATTTTAATTCTAAATAAATAAGTATTGTTTTAGTTTTAGAATTCTTTTAAAAATGTAAAAAGGGGATTTAAATTTTATTTAAAATAAATAAAAAGTGGAGGGGTTTTTTAATAAGGCCAGCATATGTATACGTGGAGTGGGAGCTTGGTTAAGTTAAAGTAGAGGCACATGAAATGGAGTGTCACGTGAGGTGGGGGGCATGGCCATGTGCCCCCTCCGTGTTAATCCTATACAAAAGAATGCATGCCCCCCTCCATGTTCCCTTTTACCAAAGACATGTGCCTCCCCAAATAAACCTATGTCCAATGCATTTTAATAAAGGAAAAACCCAATGCACTACCAACTCGACTTGAGGAGTTAATGACATGAGAGTCAGTATACCTATATGAATTAAGACCAACTACTCCAGTGTGCACTGGAGGACATGGAAATAACTACTCCAATGTGCACCAGAGGACATGGAATGAACTACTCTGGTGTCTTCGGAGGTCATGGAAAGAACACATCTGGTGCAACCGGAGGACATGTGAGGAACGTGTCGAGTGCATAATCAAAGACCATGTGAGGATTGAGTCTGATCAAACACCAGAGCCAATCACTTAACAAAGGTTGGCATACAATCACATGACATTGTTTTTGGTGTGATGAATGGACACGTGAATTTATGGTTGAGTTTCATAGTTTGGTTTGGTTATAAGGAGGTGTTGAACCCTTTTTGTTCTTCCCCTTCCCTTCTTTTTTCCCTCTTCTTTATCACATTTCTTTCCCCTCTATAAATTTTCTTCCCCACATATCACATACATCCTTTCCCTTTCTTGGTTTTATTAAACTTACCATACTTAGTCATTGTTTTTCCATATTTGTGGGTTGGCGGACTCGTGGATGTGTTTTATGTTTCCTTTTCTTACAAGATCAGTCCTCCCCAACACTTATTTTATTTTCTCTATCGCAAACGTGCAGACTCGTGGACTTGCATTTTATGCCTTTTCATCTCTCACAAGTCGTTTGATAAACCTCAACACTTAACCATTTCATAACCACTTCATCTATTATCAACTCTTGGACTCGTTGACTTCCATTTTCATTCCCAACTCTCACTCTGAATCTCCTCCATGATGTGTCCCATTCTTTCACATTTCTTGAGTCACATTTAATGTTATTCCCACGGACTCAGCTGCTAAATTTATTTCTGAAAAGGTCGTTAGTTAATTATGTTTATATCGAGGCAATTCACATTTATTTCAAGTTAATGATTTCATCCAAATAAATATGACTTAAGGTTCGCTTTACTGTGCTAAGTAGTATTATAAAGAAGTTCTCCAACTTACCGAAGATAGCCATGAGAAAACAATATTTTTGTGGGGATACCTTCGACTTTTTCGCAAGAGAAGACCAGAACTACCATTGGTCTAGGTCATATGGGTGTTATTCAAGCTTTATTTATAAAGAAAACAACAAAGTATGGACATTAGGGATAGTTTTTTCCGGTTTCATCCCATAGATTTTTGAATGCAAATATATTGCCACATGATCCGTCGATAAATTCTTCCAAGGTAGAAGAACCATCCCATTGCAAAGTGAATCCCCTGTTTCGTTGGAACCTTTAGTGTTCAAGAAGATATTCAAATTTTTGGAGTTGAAACTGGTCTATAAAAGGGGCAGAAGACGGGAACTTTCTAAAAAGCAAAAATAATGGAATAGAACTGCTACAAGAATATCTACAAGATCTTTCCTCAATGTTGAAAGACCTATTCAGGATTCAGGTTAGTTATTTAAAAGACCGATTGATCCGAATTTATGAGCAGAATGAAATGAAAACACAAAATTATAATAATAACACAGAGGCACAGTGAATAATAACAGAGATACAGTAAAACTTGACTTCTATTAAATAAGAAATATGTTGAAACTGTAAAATGCAGACTGAAAACAAGCTTGCTAGAATGGTGGCAACTTATCTCTGAGAAGAGATGTGACAGCTACGCTCATTCACAATAAGATCGGTATAATGAGGATACAAAGGAATTTTTACAATAAACATGAATGTCAAAAACCTGGACATCCAAAAACCTAACCCTAGGAGATGAAGTGCCAAAATTCATGTGGGCCCCGTTGGGGTAAATTAGTACATAAAATTCCTCAAGTCGTAACTTTTGCATGCAAACTCCGTTTACAGAGAATGATAGCTCGTTGGAAGGGTCATGATGAGGAGATTCATTTCATAGGTGCAAGTAGAGCCTTTGGCCATCATTGAGGTTCCTGATCGTGAAAAAAAACATCATTTGGGCCCTCAAAATGGCCCCAAAAGTTTGGGACCCGAAAAATTGCTAAAAATAGTAAGTTGCCAGAAAAATGTTTTGAGCCAGACCACTAGTATCCTCCTGGATCAATCCTCCCCCCTTCAGAAGCAATGGTCTCCATTGCGTTGATTTCCCCCATCATATGAGGAAATTTTTGTTGAATTTGGCCCTGGGTGAGCCACTTGCCTTGGTGTAGGAGATTCCTTACTTTCACAACCCAATAAAGTTGGATCCTTTGCTAGCGAGTTCCCTTGACCTATGTGTCCATGATATGATCATTGGATGCATGTTCCATGCAATTAGGTTTGAGATATATTGGTTTCAACTATTTTGTTATCTCTAAGGTGTCCAATAATGGTGGAAAAGAGGGCCGAAGGAGGTCCACATTGAACATTGGGTGCAAGCCAAGGAAGGGGGGAATGTTAAGCTCAAAATCATTATCACCCATCGCCTTGGTGATGGTGTAAGGTACATAATAGAGTGGATGAAGCTTCTAATGAGGCCCTATAAGGCGTTCTTTCTACAGGTGCAACCAAACTTTGTCTCCCACCTAAAACTGGTGTGGCACCCGGTGTTGATCATGGCATTGGTTATACTTGGCATTGGGATTATATTAAATATCTTGAACCTGTTGGCAGATGTGATGGATCCTCTCAATGAACTAGGTGGATTTTCCAGCTTCAGTTGGAGCATGCGAAGAGTCTTCCTGGGTGGTTGCAAGGGGTAGTACAACATCCATGGGACCCAATGGTTGAAATCCCAACCCCACCTGAAATGGGCTTTGGTCAGTTGAGCTATGTATGGCTCTATTGTAGTTGTGTTGAACATAGGGAAGACTCTTATCCCATGTTCATGGGTGCTTGGAATTGTACATGCATAGGATGTGTATGATCATCTGGTTGATGACCTCAGTTTGACCATCTGTCTAGGGGTGGAAGGCAGTGGATTTGGTGAGCTTGGTGTCCAGCAGTGACCAGAGACTTGACTAGAAGGTGTTGAGGAACTAGTTGTCCCGATATGAGATAATGGTTTGTGGGATCCCAAAGCGTACCCACACTTTTTCAAAGAATATCTTTCCATTGGCCTCAGTTGTGATGCTCTTCTTGCAGGCGGTCAGAATCGCCATCTTGGAAAAGTAATCAACAACCACAAAAACACACTCATTTCCACGCTTGTTGGATGGAAGGACCGAAATGTAGTCCATTGAGATTGATTTCCAAGGCCTGTCAAGAGTAGGAAGAGATTTGTATAGGCCTTATTTCTTAGTGGTCGGTTTGGCAATAGCTTAGGTGGTGCAGGACTAAATATACTTGCTGACATCCTGTCGAAGTTTTAGCTAGTAGAAATGTTGTTGCAACATTGCCACTATCTTTTCCATGCAAAAGTGTCATCCCACCCGACTATAGTGGGATTCTCAAATCAGCTTCACTCACTCACTTGATCGAATGTAGAGATGGACCAGATGGCACAACATCCCATTCTAAAAATGTAAATTGGTGACAATTGTGTTTGTGCCCAACATCTAGTAGGTGTTGGAGAAGTCAGGATCTATCTCATAGAGGTGGGGCCATCCAGAGGTCTCATGGCCACAAGAGTCTAGTATCATGGTGAGTGTGTGATTGGAGGTTAGCTAATGAAATCAATGAATCAGTTGGTACTTCATGTTTTATACTTGATGTTGAGGTGGAATTGTTGCAAATATGTGGACCTCTTCTGATGTTGGTCATTCTACAATTTTCCTTCTGTCTGCATGAACTGTAGTAGATTATGATCATTATGGATGACCATCTCCTTCCTGAGAATGTAATGCCTCCACTGGTGACAAGATTGCACAATGTAGTACATTTAGTTTCCATAAGTAGGGTACTTATAGATGACATATGATAGTGTCTCACTATCATATGCCACGGGTTGGTTGTGCTGAGTGAGGACTACGCCCATAGCATAGTCTAAATCATTTGTCTCGATCTCAAAGGGTTGTTGCAGGTCAGGTAATGAAATCATTGGGACTAAGCACAAGCGCTAATTTAGATCATTGAACGCTTGGTGTTGGGACATGCCCCACACAAATTTGGTCTTACTACCACCCCTGGTTATTTGGTTGAGGGCCCATGCAATATGGGAGAATCCCAACATGAACCTACCATAGAAATTGGAAAGGCCTAAGAAGATATGAAGCTCAGTGAGTGTGGTTGGGGTTGGATAGTCATGGATGACTTGGATATTGGCTAGATACACATCCACAACATGCACATAAACAATGTATCCTAGGTACTAGACCTTGTCCATGCCGAAGGAACATTTTTCCAAGTTGGCATATATCTTGTGCTACCGCATAGTGTGCAAACCCTGTTGAATATGTTGTAAGTGTTCCTCCCAAGTCTTGTTGCAGATGAGGATATCATCCAGACACACCACTACAAAAGAGTTAGTGAAAGACCACAATATATCTTCCATCATCCTCATAAAAGTTGTGGTGGAATTTGTCAAACCAAAGGTCATGACTAGACAATCAAAAAGACCTTCTTTTGACTTGATGGTAGTCTTACATACATTTGTCTTCTCTGTTGGGACCTTATGGTAGCCAGACTTCAAATCAATCTTACCAAAGTATTTTCCCCCCTTGAGTTGATCAAGGAGATCGTCGATTCAGGGAATCGAGTACCGGTTCTTGGCTATGATTTTGTTTAGGGCCCGATAATCAATGCAGAGCCACCAAGTCCCGTCTTTTTTCTGCACCATCACGATTAGGATTCCACGAGGTGATGAGTTGGGTCAGATGTGCCCCTTGTGGAGCAGTTCTTGGATATGACGTTGGATCTCCTCATTTTCTAATAGAGAGTAGCAATAGACTATCCCATTGGGTAGCGGTGCATCGGGGGCCGGATCGATGGAATGTTTGACCTGACAGTCCATAGGTACCCCAGTAGGTGATGAGAATATGTCTTTGTATTCTTCCATGACCTTATCCACCTGCTTCTGCTACATGGAGACATTGTTCATGGAGGCCATGGATGTGGCTACAACATTTCGCTCACTCTGAGAGTGAATCACGAAGAAGAAAAACTTCCCATTCTGAGAAATGAACTTCATGCATTGCTTGGAAAATATCAAGGAAATAGCACTAGGTGGGACTACCTCGGGTATTCTGTACAATTTTTCTGTTCAAAGTTGGCCCAAAAAAAACATCATAAAATTCAAGGGGATCATCATCACCCAATACCTCATCTTTGAATGGCTTGATGTCATATGAGAGGAGGCACTATTGGCTGACGTGAAGATCGCTTCCTTGGCGAAGCCATTCGATGGTGTAGGGTTGTGAGTGCGGCATTTTCGGCAAGGCTAGACGCTTGATGACCTTTGCTAAGATGAGTTTCTTATGTCTACCACTATCAACGATGAAGTGCAGTGGAGTTCCCTTCACCCACATCTATGAATGAAATAGGCACTCGCCTTACTCTGGCTCATCAGCTTCATTGAGATGGATCTTGGTGGTAGAAATGGTGGCATTGGGTTCTGCGTCAATGATCTTCTCCTCTTTTTTGGTTCTGAATCAGAGTCAGAGCCTACATCTGATTTAGATGTTTTCACCTCAACCACCAATTACTTCTTTGAGCAGCAATCAACAGTGTTATGTCAGGGGATCTTATATAAGTCACACCACTTCCCAGTATCCTTCTTTGTCTTTCTATTGTAATTATTTTCTTGTGTCTTGGAATCTTTGTCATGAGGTTTCCCATATTTTCTTTATCCTTTGTTCTGTGGTTTGGGGATACCCTTTCCCTACTTCTGCTATGAGGGGTTCCTAGACCCAAATTGTCACGTCTTTTGTTTAATCTTTTGCTCGATTTTGATGTCATATCAATAGGTCACGCCTAAGGATGAGATGTCCAAAAACTACATTTATTTATGGATGTATCTATGCATACCACTGTGGCACTTGAGCACCAGATGTCGCTCAGAATATTTGATACCCATCTTGGTGCGCAAGGTATGGAAGACATTGGTGAACTCTGGCATTGTTTGGCCTCTTTCCTGTCGCACTGTGGTCCATCTTGTATACATGTCGTCATAACTTCCAACAAGGTAGTATTTTTCCTTAATAGCATCCTTGAAGGAACCCCAAGTGGGTGAAACTGCAAATAATGTGGATCCCTCTATTTCCTTTTGCTTGCAGAAAGTCTCCCACCAATCTTTGACATGGGGGATAGCCTTGAGGAGCTAAAATGTAATATTTTCTCTATCGAAAAAGTTGTGGACAAAAAAATACCCTTCTAGAAGGTTTAACCATTTATCTACAACATCTGCATCTATTTCCCCTTCAAATATAGGAATATCAAAATTGATATGTACCTTGAAGGGGGTGGTGCCTCTTCTTTAGGTGGATGCATCACTTGTCGGCAATGATCGAAGGATTTGTGCAAATTTTTCCATCATCTCATTCCTTTGTCGCTCAAGGGCTTCCTCAAGAAACATTTTGAAAGGATCTTCTATCACATCATATTTATTTTCCCCCTCCATGGACTATTTCTTGGGCGTGCGAGAGAATTTTTCCTCAAGAGAAACAAGCTCGAGACCCAACTCTCTATACCATGATTGCATCACGGACATGCACTAAAAAATGACAAGGAGCAAACCACATTGATACCACTAATCCAGATTTATGAGCGGAATGAAATGAAAACACAAAATTATAATAATAAAACAGAGGAACGTTGAATAATAACATAGATACAGTAAAACCTTACTTCTATTAAATAAGAAATGTGTTGAAACTCTAAAATGCATACTGAAAACAAGCTTGCTAGAATGGTGGCAACTTGTCTCTGAGAAGAGATGTGACAGCTACATTCATTCGCAAGACAATAAATATAATGACACTCTGAAGGAATTTTTATAATAAACATGAATTTTAAAACCTTGGACATCCAAAAACCTAACCCTAGGAGATGAAGCGCCAAAATTCATGTGGGCCCTATTGGGGTAAGTTAGTACATCAACTTCCTAGGGTCATAACGTTTGCATACGATCTCCATTTAGGGAACACGACAGCTAGTTGGAAAGGTATTTACGAGGAGCTACAATTCATAGGCTCAATTAGAGCCTTTGGTTATTGTTAAGGTGCCCAATCATGAAAAATGATGTTTAGGCCCTCAAAATGG
Source organism: Picea mariana (assembly GCA_032191745.1). Classification (NCBI taxonomy): domain Eukaryota; kingdom Viridiplantae; phylum Streptophyta; class Pinopsida; order Pinales; family Pinaceae; genus Picea; species Picea mariana. The sequence continues at coordinate 29,062 of JASDQU010503635.1, forward strand.
ACACGGAAGTTTGGGACCCAAAAAAATGCTAAAAATAGTAAGTTGTCAAAAAATTGTTTAGATCTAGGCCACCGAGATCTTCCTGGATCACCCATATAAATAAATTCCTTGGTTATTCACTCAAATTATTGGTCAAGATTCTTCAACAATTATTTCTCTATTAGCATTGTATATATTGCATTTCAGTGTTCATGAGAACACAATCTTCGACTAGGCGAGGATTATCTCAAATGAGGTTACTATGCAGCTAATAAAGTTCAATATTGAGAATAAATTGTATATGTTATCTTATTTGGTGTTCTCCATCACTTGTTGTCATGTTTTTAAGGGATTAACCATTGCTAAAAGGGTAAACTCAAAGGTGGACCCTGTAACCATGTCGTATCAAGCTCTGTGGAGGCAAAAGGTTGGGCACCATTTTTATGAAGTATATAATGATTTCATCTCTAAGTTTAAAAAGTTACTATTTCGAGAAGACACTTCCCAACTCTCATTAGAAGCCTCATCTTTTTAGAACAGAAAAGGAGTTCTTGAAAAAATGGATGATTATAATATCATCTGGGTTTTTTGTTCTCACGGAAAACCCATATTTATTCCATAATATGTGTTTGAAAATTTGTTTGTTATAGAAGTGAAAAGACAATATAAATTATGCTTTCATACCTTTTACAAGAAAATAAAAAAACAGTTCATCTCTCTTCCCTAAAAGGTTGGCGAAATTCTCATAAGAAGAATTGATAAGATTGACAAATATGCTTCCTATTTCTACCATCTCAACATGAGGTATGTAGAGGAGATAAGGGTGTTTGACCCTAATCACCTTTTTTATAAGCATATAGTTGCATTCGTGCTCAACCCCTCACTCATCAACACTCTTATATATGGAGAAGAAGACGGTGATAGTCATGACCCTAATGTTCAAGAAGTTGACAGAAATCCATTGATACTCGGAACATGTTACCATCAAAGTTGTATTCCATTCACAAGGTCACAAGGGATGCATTGGACTTTTCAATCGCTAATATCGAGGAGGAAAATGCTCGACTAAAAGAAAGAATCAAGGAATTGGAAGCAACTCGTATGCCTCCACCCATTCTGGCTACCCCAGTTGCCATGATTCGGCCTGATAAGAGTTTTCAAGAAATCTCAGGATCAAGTTCAAGAGTCAAAGGAATTTCAAATTTGATTATTTCCACTCAACATTTTGTCGAGGAAAATATAAAGAAAAGGATGCCATTGATTTTAGAGTTATGTGATATGGAAAAAATATGTGCTTCTATCGGCCTAAGAGTGCAGAAGGAATATTTGGGTGCATATTTGAAAAATGATGAAAGTTTTTATGTTGATGGAGTAGCAATGTTTGCAGCAAAGGTCTTAGCAATGATGGACCAAATGAGAAAATAAGAAGATATACCCTCCCATAGTCATATCAAACAATTAAAGTTATGTTGGATTGAAAGAATTAATGTTTTAAAGAGATTGTTAATGCAATTTGATGATGTGTCACGAAAGAGAACATAAGCATATTCAAATATTATTGTATTGGATATTGTTGGCACCACCATTGAAGTCTCAAACCCAAAATTCGTTTCATATTCAATTCTTATGACTCGACGAAAATTTGAGGAACAAATTAAAGGACTGAAGAAAACATCAGCTGAAAAGTTTGACACTATGGTTGAGCTCACACATGATGATATTGACAGTTGGTTTGTCGAGTATACCAATAAAAATAAAAAGATTGAAAATAATTTGCAACATTTATCTATTGACTATAGAGAAGTCGAGCACGAGTTGTTTACTATTAAAGTGAAACAAGAAGTGATTGTTTCCCCGTTAAGGGACTATATTGAAAAATGGTTAAACAACTATATTGCCAAGATTTCTGAAATAACAACAGAAGTAGTTACAACCGGCCCTCTAACTTCGAAAAACAAGAGTACAAAATACGCAGCAACAAGCAAGTAAAAAAGGAGAGATTCCATCATAATAAGTCTATGTTGATCACATTTTTCTTCCCTTATCAATGTTTCATCCAGTTATTCTTTTTCATTAACTAGAAAAGTATAACTAAATCGTGATAAACTTCCTCTTTGTCTTCTTTTTATATTCTATTGTTCGAGATCCACCCATGCTCCTCTTTCTACTTCATACTTTCTTGTACATGTTTTATTTATGGTCTGTGGGATCCCCAATCCCAGTCCATTGGACAAACACCTAAATTTCATGCACTGCAATAGACATTATTATTTTTTGAGAAATCCCAGAGAACTAATTCGGGAACAATTTTGACTGTATTTTATAACTTTGAGTTTTGAGTATATAGTATTTGAAATTGGTCTATCATAATCTTCTTTTGAGCTCTATAAGTATTACTCTTTAAAATTTCTCTCATGAAAATGGACTATCTTCTTTTATTTTGAATGTGACGAGAATATTTATTTTTGCTATGATGGATGTGAGGACATTTTTATTTTCTGTAATGTGTGATGTTTGAAATTCCTGGTCCACTTCTCAAGAATTCTCTTTATAAATATAATTTTACTTTTCATCATTTTGATTTTTCTTGAGCATTAAATATTGGACTATATTATGTGATATTGTCCCATATTATTCTTGATTTGAAATTATGAAGAATATCATAAGCCAAAGAGAATTAACACCTCTCTAAAAACAGAGGAGGATTCATATCCTCGTGAGGTTATCGTTTCAGTCCTAATGGATTCAAGCATCAACATTTTTGGCGACCATACTGGGGACAAACTTGAATATTTTAAGTCGGTTTTAGACCATAAAATTGTATGAATTTGCCTCGGGATAACCATCCCCAGTAAGAAATCGGATTGAACAACCAACGAAGAATTCTACACTAGTTATATAATATTGCAATAACAATAGCTAGAACTAGAGAAGAACTAGAAAGGTCTTGGGAAACACTAGTTCAAGAAGAAGAAAGAGAAATTCTCTGAAGACAAAGAAGAGACAAAAGTCAATATCGGAGAAATGAAAGACAAGCTCAAAAAGTGAAAGAGTAAGGTGGGAATTGCAACTGGACAAATACAGAGGACCAATCACTAGAAGAAAGATCAAGCAACTACGCACCTCAGAAATTGAAAAGAATCCTCTTGAAGAAAAGGATAAACTTTCAGGCATGTCTGATAGAGAAGACCAAAGAGAAGAAAAACATGAAGAAATATGAGAAGAAAGGAGACATGAATTAAGATGAGAAGAAAGGAGAGAGGAAATGAGACATGAAAAAAGACAAGAACAAAGGTATAGAAACCTAAGAAGGGTAAGAGACTCCCCCCTTGACCTTCGAGGAGAACAACATGAGATCCCTCTTCTTCCTAAAGGTACTTTGAAGACATTTTCCGAAGACGGAATGATTGATGCTAAAATACATGTTGATTTGTTTTTGGATGTTCGTGACTTCCATCTTATCGAATATGATGATGTGATGGTAAGGTTGGTTCTCCAAATTTTGTCGGGCCAAGCTTATGAATGGTACACATCATTTCCCACAAGATAAATTGACTCATTTATGATCTTGAAATGATGTTCTTAAACATGTTTTCTCCTCCAGTCGCTTATCATACTCTTCTTACCAGCTTAACCCATTTTTTTTTAAAGAAAAGTGAGAGGATAAGATATTTCAATTCCAAATTAAATAAAATGTTGAACAAAATCCACGAAGAAAAGAGGCCTAATGATCCAGTAATACTTGGTTTCTACAAAAATGCCATGCCATCCAATGTGAAATCCACTTTCATAGCTTCTCAAATTGATACTTTAGATGAAGCAATGATCAAAGCTACAGAGATTGAGGAAATAATGATTGAAACAGGCGTTGACCTTGACATTATCCTTGGAAGAGTACAAAGGCAGATGGATAGTTTGAATATTTTTTATCAAGGAGCATCTAGTTCAAAGGAGAATGGAGAGAAAAATATACAGCCTAGTGAAAATAAAGCGGTTGGTGGAGAATTAATTAAAGGAACTATCTTGGATGTGAAAACCAATCTCGCTGCAGCTCAGGAGATGAAGCAAAGAATGTAGATTGCTCAAATGAACGGAACCATTAGACAAATGCATAATGAAATAACAAGTCTAAGAAGGAATGATAATTACATGCCTAATCTGAGGATGTCGATTCCAAAACAAAGAAGGAACCCTACCTAAGAACAAAGAAGGAGGTTTGAAAATGTCAACAGCCAACAAAGACAAAGGGTTTCTAGACCACCAACTCCAAGCGCAGTAATACATGATGAGCCATATAATGAGAAAATGGTTGAACCAGAAAATGATTATATACCAGAAGAAATTTTTGAATCTGTACATACAAATGGATGTGAGACATCAATGTACACATTTGAAGAAGATGAAAGTGATCCTTTCTCACAAGAAAACATTGTCCAAACATGGGCACTTGTAAATAAGTCCAAGAATAAAGAGAAATCTGAAAAAGAAAAAGATAAGGAGAAAGAGAGTGATAAAAGTAAAATGACCGGCACATAAATTAAAAAGAAACAAAGGACTCTCAACCCCCTTTAGATGATATACAATGTGGTTGACGATCCAAGCAAGTTAAGTATTACTTTGCCTTTTTTAGTAGAACAAATTCCCCAACAGACAGAAAATATCCTAAAATATTTGGATGAGCCAGCTGGGAGAATTGAAGAAATGATTGCAAACCCGAAGCAGAGTTGGAATACATCAGTGGTAAAATTAAGAGACAAAGTTGCACCTTTCTACATTTCAATAGAGAATCATGACATTGTTCTCCACAACTTTCTGGTAGATTATTGTGTGAAAAACAACATCATGCCTTTGGAGGTGATGGAGGAACTTGGCATGAGCTACACCAAGTACTATCAAACAGGTGAAAGCATCTATGCAATTTATTCTAGGAATGTACTAGCCTATGGAGAAATTAAGTATTTTTATGTCTAGATTACCGTTGCTCCCCATATCATCACAGTTTTCACTATTGTGGTGGTGGACCTTCCTACAACATAAAGAGTTGTCCTTGGAAGAGATTGGTCTTCCATGATTAGTGGCTATATAATGAATGATGGAATTTGTATGATGTTTCTTGATAAATACAGAGCAATGATCAAGGCTCCCCGCGAACCTGGGAGATTGTTTTCTTTCAAAAAGAAGGATAACAAACTGATGGAAGATTATATAGATGTTGGTATTGGGAATTATGGCATCCTATAAATGGAGCAAATCGAGGACATAAAGAGGGAAGATATTACTTTGACAGCTATTTGATAATTTTATTCGATGGGGCTTGTTCAAGATCAAGGAGTGGAGTTGGGATTGTACTCAAAATCCCCTAGAAGATCGTATACTTGCATGCCATTAGATTTGAGTTCCCTTGTACAAATAATAAAGAGAGTATGAAGCCCTAATTTAAGGGATGATCCTGGTGCTAGAAATGAAGATTGAACATTTGATTATGATTGGGGACTAGGAGTTGGTAATAAATCAGATCACTTAGAAGTATATGATTAAAAAGGAAAGGCTCATGCTATATTTCAAAAGAGTGAATGAATTCATGGGGGCCTTTAGTTCCTTCAATATATATTTTATTCCAAGGGATAAAAATCAAAAAGCAGATTCTTTAGCATTGGCCGCTTCATTGTCAATCCAGATGACATCAAAAGTGAAATATATTTTCAAGTGAAAAGATTTTTTTGACACTCAGTGACAGATAACCAAGATGATCTCCAAATATTTGAGAATGATGAAGAATTAAAAGATTTTTTGGAAAATTAAAATGATGTTGAAGATAATAATATTTCTCATGTTCCAAAGAATTGTGTCCAATATGAGTCTCTTTTCACAAGAGATGATCATACAAAAATTCTCAAGGAAGAAGTATCAGTTCGGAAAGTACAAGAAACGAAGAAAGTCAATATTGGAACCGATAGTTCCCCAAAGTATGTAAATTTGGGAGTTGATTGTACATCCAAAGAACTTGATCAACATATCTCCCTTTTCAAAGAATATTTGATGTTTTTTCTTAGAGTTATGATGATCTGAAATCCTATGATAAATCAATATTTCAACATATTATTCCATTAAGAGAAGGAGAAAATCCCTTTAAGTAGAAAATAAGAATGATGAATCCCAAGTTAAAACCATTGGTGAAGATCGAGTTGGAGAAATTGAATAAAGATGGAATAATATATCCCATCAGACATTCTGACTAGCTCTCAAACCCAGTGGTTGTAAGGAAAAAGACTGGGGAAATTTGGATATGTGTGGATTTTAGAGATCTCAATAAAGCAAGTGTAAAAGATAATTATCCTTTGCCTAACATGGAATTCCTTCTTCAACAATTTATTGGGTTTTCTTGTATGTCCATGTCAGATGGATTTTTTGTATACAATCATGTTTTAGTTACAGAGGAATACAGGCGTAAGACGATTTTCATAACACCTTGGGAGACATATGTGTATGCTCAGATGCCATTTGGTTTGAAAAATTCTAGAGCTACTTTCCAAAGGAATATGGACCACGAATTCGAAGGTTTTATAGGAACATTCATTGTGGATTACTAGGATTATCTAACGGTCCATTCAAAGGCAAGAAAAGAACATATTTGTCATCTGAGGCAAGTGTTTGAAAGATGTAGATTGTCTGGAGTTTCTCTGAATCGGAAGAAATGTTTGTTTGTTGTAGCTGAAGGGAAGTTGTAGAGGAATATTTTATGTAAAGAAGGAATTTATATTGATCCATATAGTTTTAAGGCTATCAATGAACTTAATCCTCCATCTTCTAAAAAAAGAGAGCAATCGTTTTTCAGAAAGATAAATTTTGTGCGGAGGTTTTTCCCTGATTATGCGAGCATAGTAAAACCAATTAATATATTGTTGAAGAAATACCAAAGGTTCAAATGGACTTCATACACACAGGACGTCTTTAATAACATTAAAAGAGTAATTACTACAGCACCAGTGCTCATCGGTCTAGATTTTCAAAGAGTTTTATCATGTATTCTTTTGCTACAGAAAGTGTCATGGCATCAGTCCTTACCCAATTAAATGTTAAAGGTGAATAATTACCAATCATATTTATGAGTAAGACCTTCCATGACTATGAATTAATATACTCAGAGTTGGAAAAACAAGCCCTGTCTCTCGTGAAAGTAGTAGAACATTTTCAGACCTATATTTTAAATTCTCATGTCATAACATATGTTCCACCCTCCCTAGTAAAGATGATTTTGAACCAACAACTAAAAGAAGGGAAATGGGAAAATTGGCTAGAAAAAATTCAAAAGTATGACATTGAAATCAAGCCTTTGAAAGAAGTCAGAGGGAAAAGATTGTGCAAACTCATTGCAGATAGTGATGCCTTGAATGGAGTGATTTCAGTTTCAATTGGAAAGCATATATCTAGCTCGGAGTGGTACAAATATATTGTATTCTATTTAAAATCTGGTCAATTTCCCACCAACATGACTCCAAAGGAAAGAAGAGATTTAAATATGAAGTCAATTCAATATGTTTTGATTACTTAAATATTGTTCAGAAGAAACTATGATGGCATGTTGTTGATATGTGTAGATGAAAGGTAGGCCCAAGAACTGATACAATAATTTCATGAAGGCATATGTGGAGGACATTTTTCACCTACTGCTATAGCACATAAAATAATAAGAGTTGGATATTATTGGCCATCAATTTTCAAGGATTCATATGTGATGGTGAGAAGATGCCTTCCCTGTCAACAATTCTCAGGAAATATGAAGAGGTATGCAATTCCTTTGCAACCCATATTAGTATAAAAACCATTCACACAATGGGGGTTGGATGTCATTGGGCCAATAAACCCAAAATAAAGTAAGGAGCACATGTATATTCTCACTGCTACAGAATATTTCATGAAATGGCAGGAAGCAACATCATTGAAAAAGGCCAATTTGATGAATTGATTAAATTCCTCTAAGATAATATTTTGTCAAGATTCGGTGTTGCGGAGAAATTTATTACAGACAATGGCTCATTTTTCATTGGATCAAAGATCATATTTTTTTGTGGAGAATACGGCATTGTGATGGGACAATCATCGAATTATCATCCACAAGGAAATGGCCTTACCGAGTCTACAAATAAGGCATTGATTCAAATCCTAAAGAAGACTATTGATTGAAATCAGAAAAATTGGCACTTGAAGTTGACAGATGCTTTGTGGGCAAGCAGAATGACTCCAAAGGATAGCACTGGATGTCTCCTTACATGTTAGTTTATGGAAAGGAAGAAAAGAAGTCAATTAGCCTTGAATTGAATGTTTTGGCTTATGCATTCAACCTGGAGGACACTAAAGATACTCCCACTTTGCAGAAGAGATTGAATCAATTGTTGAAATTAGAAGAATAAATAAGTGAGGCTTTGAAGAAAATATCACAGAGGC
>JASDQU010503635.1:47720-59798 GCA_032191745.1 Picea mariana
CGGCTTTAGGCCATTAGTTGTAATTATACCTCCTAGTCTCCTATATATACCAAGGAGACATTTTCATTTTGAATCATCTTGTACTTGAAAATTTAAGTGGGGTAAAAGGAGGTTGCCCCCTTGAAGAGGCTTATTATCTAAAATTATCTCTTTTTCAAGGCGTTGAGTACTTTTTTTGAGGTTTTTCTATGCTATATTGATATTTGGTTTTTAACAGATAAGTTGCCACCATTCTAGCAAGCTTGTTTTTAGTCTGCATTTTACAGTTTCGACATATTTCTTATTTAATAGAAGTCAAGTTTTACTGTATCTCTGTTATTATTCACTGTGCCTCTGTGTTATTATTATAATTTTGTGTTTTCATTTCATTCTTCTCATAAATTCAGATCAACGGGTCTTTTAAATAACTAACCTGAATCCTGAATAGGTCTTTCGACATCGAGGAAAGATCTTGTAGATATTCTTGTAGCAGTTCTATTCCATTATTTTTGTTTTTTAGAAAGTTCCCGTCTTCTGCCCCTTTTATAGACCAGTTTCAACTCCAAAAATTTGAATATCTTCTTGAACACTAAAGGTTCCAACGAAACAGGGGTTTCACTTTGCAATGGGATGGTTCTTCTGCTTTGGACAAGTTTATCGACGGATCATGTGGCAATATATTTGCATTCAAAAATCTATGGGATGAAACCGGAAAAAGCTATCCCTAATGTCCAGACTTTATTGTTTTCTTTATACATCAAGCTTGAATAACACCCATATGACCTAGACCAATGGTAGTTCTAGTCTTCTCTTGTGAACAAGTTCAAGGTATCCCCGCAAAAATATTGTTTTCTCATGGCTATCTTTGGTAAGTTGGAGAACTTCTTTATAATACTACTTAGCACAGTAAAGTGACCCTTAATTTATATTTATTTGGATGAAATCATTAACTTGAAATAAATTTGAATTGCCTCGATATAAACATAATTAAGTAATAGCCTTTTCAGAAACAAATTTAGTAGTTGAGTCCATGAGAATAACATTAAATGTGACTCGAGAAATGTGAAAGAATGGGACACATCATGGAGGATATTTAGAGTGAGAGTTGGGAATGAAAATGGAAGTCAACGAGTCCGAGAGTTCATAATAGATGAAGTGGTTGTGAAATGGTTAAGTGTTGAGGTTTATCAGACGACTTGTGAGAGATGAAAAGGCACAAAATGCAAGTCCGCGAGTCTGCATGTCTGCGATAGAGAAAATAAACTAAGTGTTGGGGAGGACTGATCTTATAAGAAAAGGAAACATAAAACACATCCACGATTCCGCCAACCCGCAAATATGGAAAAACAATGACTAAGTATGGTAAGTTTAATAAAACCAAGAAAGGGAAATGATGTATGTGATATGTGGGGAAGAAAATTTATAGAGGGGAAAGAAATGTGATAAAGAAGAGGGAAAAAAGAAGGGAAGGGGAAGAACAAAAAGGGTTCAACACCTCCTTATAACCAAAACAAACTATGAAACTCAACCATAAATTCACGTGTCCATTCATCACACCAAAAACAATGTCATGTGATTGTATGCCGACCTTTGTTAAGTGATTGGCTCTGGTGTTTGATTGGACTCGATCCTCACATGGTCTTTGATTATGCACTCGACATGTTCCTCACATGTCCTCCAGTTGCACTAGATGTGTTCTTTCCATGACCTCTGAAGACACCAGAGTAGTTCATTCCATGTCCTCTGGTGCACATTGGAGTAGTTATTTCCATGTCCTCCAGTGCACACTGGAGTAGTTGGTCTTAATTCATATGGGTATATTGACTCTCATGTCATTAACTCCTCAAGTCGAGTTGGTAGTGCATTGGGTTTTTCCTTTATTAAAATGCAATGGACATAGGTTTATTTGGGGAGGCACGTGTATTTGGTAAAAGGGAACATGGAGGGGGGAAAGGATTCTTTTTTATAGGATTAACATGGAGGGGACACATGGCCATGCCTTGCCTCACGTGACACTCCATTTCATGTGCCTCTACTTTAACTTAACCAAGATCCCACTCCACGTATACATATGCTGGACCTATTAAAAAACCCCTCCACTTTTTATTTATTTTAAATAAAATTTAAATCTCCTTTTCACATTTTTAAAAGAATTCTAAAACTAAAGAAATCCTTATTTATTTAGAATTAAAATATGCAAACACTTCATTGAGAATGATTTACGTTAGACCTAGCTTAATTTCGTGCATATATGCGAAATGAAGAGAAATTGACTGATTACCTTGTTGCACGAGATTTCTAAGGTTCAAAACTTTCTCATACAACATCGAATTGAAGTATTATTTTTTGTGACACAAAGAGCGTGAAGAGACGCTTCCGGTGGGATACGATATTCAAACATTCCATCGTTGTCATCGCTGGTTTGGGAAATAATTCCCCAACAATCGTTTTGGCACTTCCGGGCCTCAGATTTCGATTCCCTTAGTTCTGATGGGATATTAATCGTGTAAATAACACATTCAACATGTTTCAATGATGAAAAATTTACTTTGACACACACCCAACAATTGTGAGAAAAATTATTTTTCAATGAAAGTCTAGGTCCCATTCTTACTACTTATTTTCCCAATTTCAGTTCCATCAGTTCCTATGTCATCTGTACTATATAGGATTTTAATTCATCCAATGGATTTGAGGTAATGTGCCAGTGGCACAAAAATGTAAATCCGCTAAAACAAACAACTGACGTTTTGAGCGATTAACACTGTTTAAGAGCTGGAAGGACCATTTTTCTTCTAAGATGCATTTTGAGCCAGCGCAAGACCTACATATGTTGCAGATAACACATATGATGATATAATACACTTTCGCGATCATGGTTTAGTCATAAAATCAAGAAATTCAAACTAAACAAGTTGATATGGTATGAAAAATGCAAGCTATTGGAGACACAAACAAACTTAATTATGGATGAAAATCAAGTAGATCAGGTAAGATATGCGATCATTCACCATTTATCCAATTAGGCATAGAAATATCAACCATTAGAAATTCTATAAGCTTAACTAATATGAGCAATGATAAGCATCTGAATTGGAGGAGAATAGAAGAGGTCTCAAGATGAAGGCGAGTCACTAACAAGGTCTATGTTCGTGAGGAACATAATATCCTTTTTGATGAGCTCAATGTTTATGAGGGGTTGACTTATCTACTAGCACATTGGCGATAGAAGAAGGAAACTTACCAACAAGCAGTGCATCAGAGAGAGATATGAACCTCACCAATACATGATGTATCGATGAAGATGTGAGGAAGTACGTCAATGTGTGGTCGTGTATCAAAAGTGATCCTAGGAACTCCTCTGATGAACTGGTGAGATTGTTATCAAATATGTCAATGCTAAATCATGGATCGTCAGTAGCGATGTTTGAAACTCCTTCTATGGTTTCAAAAAAAGTTCGTGGGAACTCCTCCAATCATACCATAGAAGATGATGGGAAATCCATTGGTAGAGAGGTTAGGATGTCGATGAATTTAGGAGGAAGTTCACTGGTGTTATTAATGACTATGCTGGGAAAGATTCCAGTCGTACCATAGGTGGTGTGATCAACTCGACCAAATGATTTCGGGGAAAATACCCTATAGTAGTGGGTTGTACTACAACATACCAATGAACGTATAAAAAAAAATTNTATTTTTTATCCTTTCCAACAACTTCTCCATAACTTGAAAGAAACTTAAAGATGAAAAACTATACAGAGAGGTATTTATACTAATAACTACCTGTTAGTCTAATGAAATAAATATGTAAAATCTCAACTAGTATTTTACGAAATATATGAAAAAATATTACAATCAAAACATTACCAACATAACATATTTTTGAAGGAAAGAGTTTCTATTTTATTAAAAAATTAAGGTGGTTACAACTTTATGATTGACCTTCGCGACATTGCCCTGTCGAGAGAGATTCCAAGTTCCTCCACCCTTGCTCATGCTATATGAGATGTGGTATTGACTTTAGATCAACCATGAGATGAAATAGGATATAAGGGGAAACTCTTGGCAAGATAAGTTGGTGATAAAAAAAAGAGGGTTGTCACTAAAAGGAAAAAAACCTCTTGAAGAGGTTATAGCGGAGGATTTTAGTGTTAAAAAATTGACAAAAATTGTCAAAAAAACCTCCGTGAATAATTCATTTTTGGTAGCGGATGGTTTTGTGGAGATTATAATGGAACTTCATTATAACTAAAAAAAATCTGGGTAGGCGGAGGTTGTAGCGGATGTTTTTCCATGTGGTGTTATTCATAGACCATACACATCAGTGTGCTTAAAACATTAATGCATTGGTGCCTACATTGCGCAATAGGCACCGGTCGAGTCCTAAAATATTGGAGCCCTGGTGCGTTTATACAAACTACAATCCTGTACTTTAATAACAACAATGAATCGATCGAATCTATGATACCGAGCGCCAATGCGTTCTTGAACTTAAATCCTCGGTGCTCACATGTCAAATAAAGCATCAAGGTTGTCCAAGAAATATGGAGCACCGATGCTCTTATAAACATAAACTCACCGGTGCCTTAATAGGAATAAAGCATTGGGTAAATCAATGATAACATGCATTGGTGCGTTCAAAAACAAATAGGACCAATGCATGATGTCGAGAAGGCCCTGATGCAGACTCATGAAAGAGAAGCACTGATGCACTTATAAATGGAACGTATCGATAAGCTGTATTATTATTATAATTTTTGGTTAAAATATTATTAATATCGGTGATTTTTCAATTTATGTCAGCACCGGTGTGTATTATGTTACATCACTAGGACATGTTATAATTAAAGGCACCTATTATTTTTATCGTTGAACGCACCGGTTGTCATGTTCTCTTTTTAGAAGCATCAACCTATGACAATGCACAATTATTGTTATTTTTTAATTCCATTGTTTATCAAAAAATTGACATATATCGTATAATAGTATTCATACAAATTAAATTTTTATTAGTGCATTTGGATACGATGTTTGGATTATCTTGTTATATAATCAATGTTCACATCTCTTTGTTATAATATTTAATCATCCATATATTTATTCAACGATGTAACATTTCACAGGAACATTTGACAACACAAAAGAATAAAACAAAACATATTTTATTATATATGAATAAGAGGCTCTTTGTCATACAAAATGGGACCCTTATTGGTAAACCCTTGTATTTCAATTCTGACAGTACTATGTCCATTACATTAAGCAAAATGTTTGATTTTCACAGACAATTATTTCAAAAAATAAAGAAAATTGCATTGATATCGAAATATATTGATCATCATTCTTCAATGGAACTGTTGTCAGATGTGCTCAAACTACTTCCATGACTTGGGTTATTCGGTCGAATGTTTTCATCTTCTTCAAATGATTCCAAATGATTACATCTACTAAAATAAAAAGAAAGTGTAATGAGTGTATCCACATTGGTGAGAATAATGAAAATTGAAATAAATAATATACATGAATGTAAATTGAAAAGCGACATACCATAGAAATAATCAAGTTCTGAATGATACACATTTTTTCAAAACCAAATCTCATGCCTTCTGTCAAGAACTCTTCTGTTCGCACATTTCCATACTTTGTTTCCTACAGTTTTAATTTACCCCATAATAAATTATAGATTTAATACAAAAGATTTTTTTTGTTCCATTAATTATAAAATGAGAGAACTAAAACAACATAGATACTTACAAATTCCACAATTAAGTTTTGATATGCCAACATATACTCACAACCCTTACTTATCCCAATGTCAATCACTTCTTGCGATGGCTCTTCTTTGTATGTTAGCATCTGTTTGAAGACATTCAATGATGGCTATTGTAAAAAAACTTAAAATATACAAAAATAAAATCTTAAGTTAATGTTACAAGGAAATAACAATTACTCACAAACTTTGCTATCAACCCTTTTCTTCCTTGTCATCCCATTTTATGTGTTGAATGAAATCCATTTTGTTTTCTTTTCTACAAGAAAATACTTGAAAATTAATAATTAATGCTAAATTATTTATTAATATGTACCTAATAGAAAAATTCAATGATTTCATACATTTGAAGCACGTTGTTGTTGAGATGGTTCCTCCTGTGATGCAATTATGCCCAATTCTTTTACCATCTCCTTTTACACTTTTTTCGATATTCATACTGGCATATTTCAAATATCATCTTGTTGATCCTTTGAGATTTTCATAATCTTTCTGTAAAAAGTATATGAAAATTAAATATTTTTATATTGATATATGAAAACTAAATATAACAAGATTAATATTAATTAATTAGGAATGATTTGTAGTAATATATACATATTCTAGAAAAGAATTTTTAGGAATATTAATTTTTGAATGATTCTTTTGTTGTTGTTGTATGTTTTTGCTATTGCAATTCTGACATGTCTCATTGACCATTGCTTTGGAAACGCTTCCTGTGGTTTATATATAACCCGTTTCTTCGAATCATTGGATTTATTTCTGTATTTTAAGTGGAAAGTACGTCTATACATTCGTTCCACTATATCCCTCATAGTTTTGTAAAAGTTTTTCCCCCTTTCATCAACTTCCAACACCACTTCAGATGAGTTAAGGACCAATTCATCATCATTTACATTTTTTATAATTTTTATTTTCTTAGGATGACATTCCATTCCTTTGTTGTTGGTACAAGCTATAGAACATTAAACCTATGTGAATTAATAGATTGTTTGAACATGTTATCAAATATTTTAAAGTAAAAAATTAATGAAAATTAAAAAAAACTCATATTGAATATAATTTTTTCATTCACCTGGTTCATCCTTTTGTAATTTTTCCATCAATATTTTATGCTCTTCTGCACTTAGATCACAAAGAATCTTATGGAGCTTCCTCATTTTATGGCTCTACAGGACACACACTAGTCAATACATGTATTAGTTAAACTTACATATAGTTCAAACATATTATTTTTTTATAGAATTTACAAAGAACTTGCCTTTTTAACATATTAATTTTGTATAGAATTTACAAATAACTTGCCTTTTTTTCCTTTTTGGATGTGCTATCTTTGTATCCATTAGAATTTTTGTTACTTGAACTATTCTCATACATTTTGTTTTTATCAATATACAACATGTACCATTCAATACAAAAGATATTAAATATATTTTATAAATAAATAACATAATTTTCACCAAAAAAGGTATCCCGATGTACTGTATTAATATTAAAGCACCTGTGTTACATGTTATCAAACACACCGCTAAAAAAAAGATTTAAAAGAACAATAAATTAGAGTGATGCGCAATATATCGTTAACAACCCTGATGTGTTTAATGTTAAAAATGCACTAATAAAAAATATTTTCAAAAGTATTAAATTACAATGGTGCGATAAGTATCGTTAACAACACCGCTCCAATTGAAAAAACAAAAATAAAAAAAATACCATAAACAAATAAATTTACATATCCATGAACAATTTTTTTAATTATTTGCGGCATAGTTGGTATGTTTGTATCTGTAAGTGCACCGATGCGTTATATTACATAAGACACACCGATTACCCAAAACTATTTTAAAAAAAAATGTGAGAGGGCCGAGAGGGTTTGGATCTGATGCATCACATGTCAAACACCTTTTTTATGGAAACATAAACCCATTAAATCTAAAAACCTAAAATGAAAAGCTAAAATTATGAAGTGATAGAGGGAGTTAAACCCTAAGTTGAATTTTTGCAGTCACACAAATAAGAAGAAGCAAAGGTTTAAGGTAAGTATGAAATTTTTTTATTTTATTTTTGAATCACAAAACCCTTCGATTTCAAATTTTCTGAATAATTTTGTTGCTCCAAAAGGGTTTTGAATAATTACCATACCCTTCCAATTCTGATATTCTGAATAACTCTGCTTTCAAAAGTATTGATATGTTACTCCACAGTGCTCCCTATATGTCTCTCTTGCAAATATGTTCCCTATAAATTTTGGAAAAATAATAAAATACTGAATAGCTTAATACCCATGAAATAATTTATGAAAATTGTTTTAAATGAATCACCATAGTTACCTTGAAATTCTGATCTTCTGAATAAATCCCGCGGTTCTAAAATATTCTGTTGCTCCATAGTGCACATTGATATGGCTCTCTTGCAAAGATTTCTACTTTAAATTTTGGTAAAATAATGAAACAATGAATAGGTTTTCACTATTTAAATGACATTATGAAATTAGATTTTAAATTCCCGCTCATTTTTCAATTGTAAAAAAACAAAGTTGCGTTTTTTTTTAATTTTTTTTCTTCGAAACTTCGGTGCATTTATTACTTTAACGCATCAGTGCTGATATGTACACAACACACCAATGTGTTATAAAGTTTTGGAGCACTGATATTATATAATTAATTTTTTTATTATTTGAATTCATGGGACCGGTGCAATGCGTATATAAATGCCTGGTGCTTTACAATGTTATAGACACACCGATGCGTATTTGTTACAGTAACACACTGCTATGTTTTCAAAGTTATCTGAATTTTTATTTTCACACAAAATAATATATTCATCTGAAATTATTTTTCATGATGCATCCACATGACTTGTAGTACATCATAGTATACATTTTGCGCTTAAAGTTGCCTTATTCTTAAAAATAATTTACCGTTGATTTTGCTCAAATGCAGGGAGAGAAGATTACAATATCAAATGGCCAATTCTTCATTTTCCATCCCGTTCCATATTGCTCAAAGTTCATCGTGGAGTTCTCCCTTTCCATATCGAGTAAGTTCTGATTTTATTTATATTTCGATTATCTAATTGATTTTTTTTTTTTTTTTATCGATGTCAATCTGAATAAAAATGTATTCGAATTTGCAGGATCCTGATTTAGAATCAAGTTCATATGCATATAATATTCCAGTACCAATTCAAAAACGTCCGAAGCTCTTATCATGAGAAACTTACCGCAAGCAGTTGGTAGATGAAAATAGACAACCACTTTATGATGCCAATAGTAAGATGCCATCTTCCAGCCACAATCCTAGGTCAACGATGGTAGTATTTGTTTTGTATAATGCGATTTGAACAAACCAATTTCATTGTGCTTACTAATATCATTGATGTACTAATATTCAATATTTTTAAATTAGGATTATAGTGATGATGAGAAACCTACTGATCATCTTCCATTGCACCATACTATAATGTCAAATCGAGAGAATGATGCATAAGAGCACAACTCAGAGAGGAAGCATACCAAGAATGGTTGAATCAACCACCTATTCAATTCCCACTATGTCTAGATTCACCAATTAGGAATGACTACAACAATAGTAGTTCTTCACAAGTTGGAAACAGAGTCAATGAAATAGAGGTTGGTATGGATGATTATTTATGAGATAGAACTTCCATGGAGATAATTTTGTTAGATACATTCCAGAACGATGAGCGAGGGGATGATGCTCATATCACTGATACCTTATTCGAAAGTCTGAAATTTGCTTCCACCACCCCTCTCTTTGGACCTATCTGGTCAAAGTATACTCAACTGGGGACAACAATGTTACTGTACAACTTGAAAGAAAATTTTGGCATGTCAAACACATGTTTCTCGACAATATTGAGGTAACTAGTCATCATTAAGTCCCTTATAATTTGAGAAATCTTGTCACACGATTGACATTAGAAACGATTGATTTTATGAACATTAAATAACATTGTACATTTCTATTTCCCACTAATTGCAAGTTATTCAAAGATAGGGTTATTACGAGTGATAATGTCTTTCCCGGTCGCTACGAAGAGGCAAAGAAAATGTTGAAAATATTGGGGGTTGAGTACATATCATATCATGCATGTCCGAATGATTATATTCTATATAGAGGAGAATATGTATACAAATAGATATGTCCAAAATGTGGGCACGAAATTATATCATAAATCAAATAAAAAGGGTAAATCACATGGTCCTCCTCATAATATATTGAGGCACATGCCTATAATCCTAAGGATTCAAAGGGTCTTTCATTGCAAATAATTAGCTATGTTGTAAGGATGGCATGCCTTGCACATAAGTGAGTCGGGAGTTATGCGAATCCCAACAGATTCAATATCCATGAAGCACATAGAGGATACATGGCCCAAAAAATTCAAGGATGAATTATGAAGTTTGTGACTCAACATATCCGTGGATGGTGTCAACCCATATTCCCTCCAAAACACCAACTATTCTATTTGGCCTGTAGTAGTGATCAATAAAAATACCCCCCCATGGTTGTTTGTGAAGAATGAACATCTTAAGTTGGCTCTTATAGTCCTTGGTAGAAGACAAGTGAAGAATATTAATGTCTACCTACAACCATTGGTAGATGAATTGAATGAATTATGGGAAGGGATGCATGTATATGATGTATCAAGACCCATTGAAACAGAGAGGAATTTTACATTGTATGGCATATGTTCTTACAACACACATGATTGTCTAGGATTATGAGTTTTCTCTCGTAAATTACATGTTTATTAATTTGTTTATATATGTAACTATATTTTTTGGCATATTTAATTCGTTGCGACTATTTTGGACTTCGACGCTAACATGCTCTACTATATACATTAATAATTTCGCAGGTCTTGTAACAAAAGGCTATCATGGATGTAAATATTGTGGAACTTCTCTGAAGTCTAGCTAGCCACCTATTAAATCCATTGTACGTTTTCTCCAAGGCATTCCTCCCATAAAAACACCATTATAGAAGAGCAAAATATGCTTTCAATGGTAAACTAGAGAGAGCCCAAAGGCCTGGAATAATGACACCAACATAATGGCTTAGAGCATATGAGAGAGAGAAAGATATTACATAAATATTCGATTCAAATGGGGAGCCTATGTTCAATGATATATAATTCTTCATCAACTATGTGAGAAATTGCCCATTGGGATGAAAAATAAATCTGTCTTTTATGAGCTCCCATACTGTGAGCATCTTAAGATTTCCCACTTACTAGATCCCATGCATATATTTAAAAATGTTTCATTTTGTTTATGGAGGAACATATCATCAAAATAAAGTGACACATTAGTTTTTGGGAGAGATCTTATTTCTTCAAAAAGTAAAAAGAAACATTGTCCAAGAAAAGAAAGTAGAGGAGAGGTTGGTCCCTCTTGGTCTTTCAAAGAAGGTGATGTCCCATGGATATTGAAGAAAGTTAATATTTGTTTGGAAAAGGAAGTTATATTGGGTGTGAAGGTGCCTTCTTTATATGGGTCTTCACTACGACGCAAATTCACCGTGAAGACCATTTGAACCTTCTAAGAGTACGTATGTCAAAAACATGATTTTATTATTTGTTTTATAAATTCATGCTATGGGATAAAACATAATTAATTTTGTATGTGTTTACTTTGTATTGTCATTATCCTTTGCTGGTGCGTGGGTGTGTGAACCATGACTTCCCCCAGGACCTACGACATGCCATATCTAAATTATCTTCATTTGTACGTTGGATCACATCAAAGGATATTCATATGGCTAGCATTCTACGATGGTGTCAAGAGATAGCTGAGATTTTATGTATGTTTGAGAAGAAACTGCTGGTGAGTTTCATGGAATTGCAAGTTAATATTCTAATTCACCCAGTAGATGAGGTTGAATTAGTCGGAGTGGTCTCCTGTCATTGGATGTTCTTCTTAGAGAGGTACATGAAGAAATTGAAAGGATTTTTTCGACAAATGGAAAAACCGGAGGGGTCTATGGCAGAGGGTTAAATATCATATGAGTCTTTCTATTATTCTAGTGAGTACATCAACTAGATTGACAACAAACCAGGTGCGGTGATTTGGGACAACGAAAGGGATGAAGAAAAAAGAGAAGGGGAGCTTTTGCAAACAAACGAAAAATGGCACTTGATAAAGAGTAAGTGACTTATTGTTTGTCAAATTTCTACACAGTAACTATTCACACTAAACTTCATAATGTATATTTTGATCTGATACACTATATGTCGATTTGATTTCATGAGTATATATATATATATATATATATATATATATATATATATATATATATATATAT
>JASDQU010503635.1:60238-99279 GCA_032191745.1 Picea mariana
ATATATATATATATATCAAGGAGATCTAATATTGGGATAATATTGTCTCATTTAATTTTGTGTTCTGAAGTTTATATATTGTAAAGGAGTGTTCCCCCTCGAAGTGGAGTGTTTTTTATTGATTTTTTATCATTTTTAAGGCATTGGGTCATAACATTTGGTACCATAGCTCAAGGTCTTGGGGTTTCACTGTTGCATATGAGACACCTTGGAATTTTTTCTATAACTATTTTTCTACGATGTTTCAGAAGGAAATCCTTGGAGGATATTTATAATACAGATCAAGGTACTTGGGGTTAAGGTTTCATCTCCTTATGATTTATATTTTTGGAGATATATCTTGTGAAAAATCATGTTTTGGAATCATCCCGAATTTAGACATCTCAAAATTTTCGCTATAAAATTGTTTGTATGATATTTCAGACCTTGAAACTCAGAGTATATTCATATAAATTATCAAGGTAGCTATTATAAAAATTTCAGCTTTTGATTCATCCTACTTTTGTATATACACCCTGTGTAAGATAGGGTAGCTGACTAGTCATATTAACTAGTCTCAAACATGTATTCCAAGTAAAATAGTGATATCTACTTCAGTGAGTATCCAAATTAAGTGAGAATAGTTGCATTAGAAAGTGGACAATACGTATCATTTATGGTGCAATTTTCAGAATCCAATATCATATATTGTGCTCTTGGCACGCTTTACAAGTACACTCTCCGGGAAAGGACAAAAATAAACAAGGTGTGGGGAAGTTACTATAACTTCCACTTGGCACTTCCAATTTTTATTAGAACTGTGGAATTGTAGAGATGACATATCAGAGAACTATAGAACAAAATTTCAGACCCATAAGGGCCAAAATTTTAGATATACACCAGAAGGAAGGTTAGCCAAGAGGACAAACTCCAAATTAAGGTTTTTAAAGGTACGTAACATACAATTGACATAATTATTTTTTGGAATATTTGTTTTAGGTGATTTGAAATTTGTGATAAATATAAAATAGAGGAGTATTATTATTATTAATCCATATGGGTCCCAAAAAGGTGACAACACCTATTAAACCTCCATAAGTCTTATCTATGACTTAAGAAGAAAATGAGGACATACATAACAGGTTGTCCAAATTGGAGGAACAAATTAAGAATGTGAGTGAAACATATAATAATTGGGTAAAATCACGAAGACAAATTCAAGTAATGGAAGGGAAGATGGATGGCATGGAAAAAAATATGGAGGGTATTAGAAACAAGATGGATGATATGGAAAACAAGATGGAAGAAAATAAGAATGACATAAAAAGAGATACAAAATTCCATGAAGGAAATGAAAAATTTGTCTTCCCTGATATTTCAAGCTATAGATGAGAGATTTCCTAAAGGAGACATCAAAATGGAATGGACTCATGAAAATAAAGGTAGTACTCATGTTGAAAAAACTACCAATAATAATCCATTTTCAACTAGTGAATCTAACTCTAATAGTGGAGTTAATTTTGGTTGGGGTCCTAAATTCAACTTTCCCAAAATTGAATTAAAGAAGTTTGATGGTACAAAAGTATTTACTTGGGTGAACCAAATAGATAAATATTTTGAATTACATAATATTATGGATGATAAGAAAAGGATTCACATAATAACCTTGAACTTTGAGATAAAACCATATCAATGGATAGTGAAAAGGAAACCCCCTTTATATCACTACACTTCGATTTTATTTACAAGAGACTTAGAAGCACAATATGGGAAAGTTTGGGAACAGGAATACTACAGTCAATTAACAAGAATAAAGCAGTTAGGTGATATTGAATAATATAATTTAGAATTCCTGGTACTGGCCACAAGGGTGGATAACCTAAGTGATGAACACTTGATAGAAGCTTACATGGGTGGATTAAAATATGACATTAAACATGAACTTTTCTTAAGACAACCTACAATTGTTATGGAAGCTATGCAAAATGATTGTCATATTCATGCCAAAAATAAGGCTACAGACAAGTATAGCATTGGAGGTAGAGATCGTTTTGGGGGTCATAAGACAACCATATCTCAACTAACAAGGTTGACACCTCAACAAATGGATGAAATAAGAGCAAAAGGACTATGTTTCAATTGTGACAACAAGTACAGTAAATGGTATAAATGCAGTGAGAATAAATTATTCTACATAGACTGTGAAGAGGAAGAATATAGTTTACCTAAATGAACAAGGTTGACACCTCAACAAATGGATGAAAGAAGAGAAAAAGAACTATGTTTCAATTGTGACAACAAGTACAGTAAATGGCATAAATGAGGTGAGAATAAATTATTCTACATAGACTGTGAAGAGGAAGAAGATAGTTTACCTAAACCAACAAGGTTGACACCACAACAAATGGATGAAAGAAGAGAAAAATGACGATGTTTCAATTGTGATAAAAAGTATAGTAAGGGGCATAAATGCGGTGAGAAGAAATAATTCTACATAGATTGTGAAGAGGAAGAAGATCAAGAATTGGAACCGTCACAATACTCAAATCTAGAAGAGACTAATCCAACAATATCTTGTCATGATTTAGTTGACATCATTACTCCACAAATCCTCAAGATACGAGGATACATCAAAAAGAAAAAGGTAACAATATTGATTGACTCAGGTAGCACCCATAATTTCATCAATTACAAATTAGCAAAAGATCTCAATTGCTTTGTATACCCTGCACTAGAGTTTCAAGTAATGATTACAAATGGAGGTACCATAATTTTTTCAGGGAAATGCCATAGTATTAATCTCAACATGGGGGAGTATTTTTTGGATAGCCCCATGATTTCCATCCAAATGGGGGGTGTTGATGTTGTATTAGGGGTTCAATGGTTGCAATCAATGGGAATAATGGCCTTTGATTTTCAAAATCATTTTATGAGATTTTCCTCAAATTGCAAGGAAATTGAGCTTAGAGGTATCCAAAGGAAACCCTCTAAAGTGATAAGCTCTAATAGCATGGAAAAATTACTCAAAAAGGGACACCATGTTGTAATTTCACAATTGTGCTCACTTGATGTTCAAACATCTATAGCCTCGGCTCCATCAAATCTCCAAATAATTATCAACAATCATTCCAAGTTATTTGGTGAAATTCCTAAGGGTCTTCCACCTACTCGAGACCATGACCATGCTATTCATTTGCAACTAGGAAGTGTACCACCCAACATTAGGCCTTGCAAGTATCCATATCCACAGAAAAGTGATATTGAACACATGGTCAAGGAAATGTTAGAGGCTGACATCATTTAACATAGCCAAAGTTCTCTCTCTTCACTAGTGGTGTTGGTTACAAAAAAGGATGGCTCATGGCATATGTTTCCAGATTATAGACAAATCAACAAAATGACCATCAAATATAAGTTTCCTATCCATGTCATTGATGAATTATTAGATGAATTACATGGAGAAAAATTATTTACTAAGTTGGATCTTCGTTCGGGATATCATCAAATCAGAATGAGATTGGAAAACATTCCTAAAACAACTTTTAGAACACAGGATGCCGATGATGGATGCATGACACAAGATTGTGGAGTGGAAGTCGAGTTCAACTAATCTAGTCATTCTAGCCACAGTGATCAAAACCTAATACGAGGGACGTTAGGTTATGATGGAAAGACACAAGAGATCATTCAAGTGGACTTATCTTCTTTCCAATGTGTTATTTTTAGGCGCAAGTGGTGGGAAACCTTTGATTGGAACAATGTAAAGGAAGATTGTGATAGTGGGATTATATGTATCAACTCTAGAAAGATGTGGGATGAAGCTAAGGAGCCTTATGTTTTCCCAAAACTCTACAACCAAGTGTTTTTTTACTTGGATGTGTTGGATAGGGAGTGGTGGTTCGTATTAAGACACGACCCTAGATCAAAACATATTTTTGAGAAGAACAGTGTTATCATGCCAAGCGAGGAATATAATGAGGGTGATGAAAACATAGAGTGATATGTACATGTTTTATTTCATCTTTAATATTGTTGTTGTATCTTTTTATTATATTCTTTATTTCACTAATTAAATGATTTTTTATTCATCTTCTTATAGAGGAAATGTTAAGTTAATTATAACAAATCTTTGAACAATTTTAGTTGGTTAAAATTCATCTTGAAGTGTATTGTGTTTGTCTTTCAAATTAATTGAGATTGCATGGAACAATTGTTATTTGAACATATTTATATGTCATTGCATATATTTAAAAATGTTTCATTTTCTTTAAGTATTTCCAATTGTGAAATCCTGAAAAATGTTAAATGTCCAGTTGAACTTTTATTGGGTTATGAAATTATACTTTTTATAATATAATTAGATGTAATGATATGGTTGATATGCGTGTTTAATAGTACAATTTTTTTTAGGATATGTTAACATGATGATTCAAAAACTGAGTTTATTTTCATTTATTTTGTAGATTTTTAACAAAAGATGTGGTTTATAATTAAAAAAATTAAATTTATAACACGATTTTGTGATAATTTGGTTTTTAACTAAAGTAGTGTTTATTAGTTTACAGACTTTTATCATTGATTTTGAAAATATTTATAAAATTATGCTCTCAATGTTGAGCAAAACCAAAATTAATGAAGTAATTTAAAATTTGATTGCAATCAACTTACAAAATAATGACAAAAATAACAATAGGAAGATTTGCATCCATAAAATTTTAAAGCCAATAAAATGCTTATCATTGGAGATCATAACTTTTTATAATAACAATTTTTAGTGTAGAATAGTCTATTAAAGAAGAGTAACTAGTACAATGGAAAATAATATTTATTCATATGTAATTTGTTTTAAAATTTTTTAGTTAGAATGAATATGCATGATGAACTATCTATGCAATTATAGTTTCAATTTTACAATTATAGTTTCAACCATATTGAACTTTGTAATTTATAAAAATAAACATGATGATGATAACCATCTTATAACAAACATAAACAACATCTAAAATACACATTTATATTCGCTAGCTAACATCATCTAATGATATATACCTCTAGCACATATAAACGTCATTAATTAGCTAGCACACATATCTAATAATTTAACAAGGCATCATCATTGCGATCACATCTAACAAAAGACAGACATTTTCTAACATTATTATCACACACATCTAACAAGCATCATTTAACATACACATTTATCAAACACATTTAACATTAAACATATTTAATATGACCTAAAAATGTACACATCAACATCAACATATAAATTAATTAATTATATCATCATGATCAACATGAAAAATGCACGTCTAATGAACAATGTTATAACATACACATCTATCAAACACATTTAACAAACATATCTAACATGACCTAACAATATACTCATCAACATCAACATATAAATTAAGTACATCATCAACATGATCAATAGAAAAAAACACCATTCCTGCTCATCTAGGTGAGGTGAAAGAGGAGGATTAGGAATAGGTCCGACATGCTGATCCATGTGAGGTGAAAGAGGATGAGGAGGAATATGTGCGGCCTCCTCATGATTTGGGTGAGGTGAAGCAAGAGGAGGAGGAGGAATATGTGTTGTCTCCTCATGATCTGGGTGAGGTGAAGGAGGAGGAGGAGGAGGATGTAGAGAAGGATGATCACGACCACCCTCATTAATTGATGGGGTACTAGACGAATGAGTCGTACTGGAAGAAGAGTTGTACCTATCATCCAGAGCCCTCCTCACTGCTAGTATCCTAGCAGCACTGACGATATGACACATAAGAGGCATGATATCATGTGAAATCTCCCTTCAAATATTCAAGAGTGTAGGATATTCCTTGATGTCTCACATCAGGGCAAGGAAGATGCCCACCTCAGTTAAAAGTGTAGAGAATCGGTCGACCAACTCCAACCTAAATATGGTATTGGGCCTACGAAGTATGCCATCGTGTATCTTCACCTGAGGACCCTGACCCACCATGGACTCATGCATCATATTCTAATTGACATATGTTGGGGGAGGAGGCACGTCCCCAATGAATGTGCCAATATCTGCAAAATATATAGTACATAACAATAATTACACAGTTAATTCATTAAACAATTTAATAAAACAAGTTAAAGAACGTGTTAGAATTATTTTTTTTCTAATTAAGTAAGACAATAAAATAAAACTAAATTAATTTAAAAAAAAAAAAACCTTACCTCTATCATCTAGTGGCTCATCTTCTATGAAGAGGATGTTCATAAATCCTCACTAATCCAAACCTGTGTAAGGACATGACACCATGATGAACATGTGATCCACCTCACTAGATAGTAGCCCTAATGCTTCTGTGGAAATTCTGTCCAGAAACTCTGGTTGGCCCCTCTTAGGAATCATCTCCCCCACATGCGCATATACACCTCAGTCCTTGTCTTAGCAGGTTGGTGGAAAAAAGTAGGCCTCGTCTCTGGAACCTCTCAAAAAATAAGCAAAACAACTCCGAGGCAAAAGGGAAGTTCGACCTCCCACATATCTTAGCATGCCATCTGTCTAGCGCTATACAAAACTACTGCAAAATTATGGTAGACCATCCGATACACGATGGCCTCTGTACCAATGAATAAACATGATACAAAATAAGGAAACTAATTCTCTTCCCATCACTAATAATGTGTGCTATGATATTCACTAATAATGAGAGGCACCTAACCTCCTTTGCACCAAAAGAGGCAATCCACAACTATCCACCATACATATGAAAATCATCCAAGGATAGTACATTAACCCCAAACTGAGAGTACATGAGATGACTCTTAGCTTCCACACCTACTGGGACATCTGAGAACTGGGGAAAATCCTCCCCTCTCCTGGATATCCCAATGATAAAGTAAATATCCTCTTCAGTGGGATGGTACCAATGATCCAGACCCACATGGAAAACATGTCGATGAACATCCCATTGACGTATCAGATGCACCAACAACCCAAAGTGTCCCTTAAGGGATGTAGCCTCCTCACAGTACTTAAGGAGGCCTACACTCCTCAAGAGAACATGAGTCACTGCAGTAATATGGTGAGGGTACAAATCCCTTTGTATATTTTAACCTTGTACAATATTTTACTGCAAATAGATTTTCAATTAAAGAACATAAAAGATACAATGGAAAATACACACATTACACAAATAGTTTTCCCCTGGAAACCCAAACTGGGAAAACTAACATATTCTATATTCATTCATAGTGATACATTATTTACAATACAATATACATATAGGAGCCAACGACATCCAAAACCCTAACCCAATGACCTGGATTAGTCAGCAACCCTAATTCTTTAACTGGAAATAGAAAACCATCGACAAAAACATGTGCTGGAAAACCACCCAACAATGGACACAAAAATTGAGGCAAAAATACAAAACGTTTCCCGACAATTTTTTTTTTCTTGGGGGCGCAGCCTCTGAACCCCCGCATAGGGGGGATATCACCCCCATGCTCACCCTGCACAACATAACAGACATGAGAGCTAGTCATGCAAATAATATAACACATATCCAACATTCTCCCACTTGTTGTTTTCTTTGCATACAGGGGGTTACATGGTTACATAGTCAACAATCTAGGGCAACAATGCCCATAAATCCTATACACCAAGAGAAATTCTCAATGCTCACATATTTTTTTAATGAATCTCCAACATTCTTCAAAGTGTCCACCTTCATAAACAACACTTTCTTTTCTTCAACCATGTCTCTTAGAAAGTGATATTGAATAGAAATATGATTTGTCTTTGAATGATAAGCTGGGTTCTTTGCCAGAAAAAATTCTCTCTGACTATCACAATCTATCCTTACAACTTGCTGTACCAACCCAATACCTGAACACAATATTTGTAACCATAATTATTCCTTACTTGCATGAGTGGCTTCCATGTATTCATCTTTTGTAGTTGAAAGTACCACTATAGCTTGTCTTTTTCTCATCCAACTAATTGCTCCTCCAAACAAGTTAAGCACATACTCGCTTGTAGATCTCCTACGATCCAGATCTCCAGCCCAGTCTGCATCCATAAAGCCATGTATGTCCAACACTCTGTCCAATCCTGGTCTTCCTTGGTAACACAATATATAGCTAGCAGTTCCACACAAATACCTGAACACCCTTTTTACTGCTGTCCAATGCTCCTTCCCTGGTTTTGACATAGACCTGCTCAAAAATACCACTGCATGTGCAATGTACGGTCTAGTACATACCATTGCATACATCAAACTTCCAACTTCACTCACATATGGAACACGAGACATGTCCTCCTTTTCTTCCCGTGTCTTGGGACACTAATCCACATATAACTTTACATCAACAAGAATAGGGAAATTGAACGGCTTACATTCCTGCATATTAAACCTCTGCAATATTGTCTCGACATATTTTCTCTGATTTAACCAAAGTTTCCTCTTTTTCTGATCTATTTTAATTTCCATTCCCAAAAATAAATTTGAAGCACCAAGATCCTTCATGTCAAATTTAGAGGACAACTGAGTTTTCACATCCTGGATAATCTCCTTGTTGTTTCCTATCAACAACATGTCATCCACATAAAAGACAAAATAAATCAAATGATCACCAATTAATTTAAAATACACACAATGATTATCTTTGCTTCTTGTGAAGCCAAGTCCCAACATATAAGTATCAAATTTTTGATACCACATCCTTGGTTATTGTTTTAAACCATAGATGGACTTTTTCATCTTGCATACTAGCTCCTTATTTCCCTTCACATCAAATCCTTCTGGATGCTTCATATATATTTCTTTTTCTATATCCCCATGTAGGAATGTTGTCTTCACATCCATCTGTTCTACTTCAAAATCAAATGCATCAAAAATAGATAACCAAAATATTATAGAACTTAAATTGGCAGCAGGAAAAAAAATCTCACCAAAATCAATTCCCTCACCTTGGGAATAACCCTTTGCTACTAAACGAGCTTTGTATTTCTCCACTTTGCCATCTACATTCAACTTATTTTTAAATATCCATTTGCTGCCAATGGGATTTCTTCCAGTCGATAAATCCACTAGATCCCAAGCCTCATTCCTATCGAAGGATGCCATTTCTTCATCCATGGCCTTTTCTAGAGCTTTCCATCCTCTGAATCCACTACCTCCCTGACAGTTCTAGGATCATCATCAGTAATAGACAAAGAAAAATTTGAACGGAAATCAGATGGAGTATACCTTTCTGGTAGTCTTCATTCTCAAACCGTCTCCTCAATACTGGAGTATGAGGATATTCTTCTTATGATTCATGTTCTTCTATAGAGTCTAATTCACCATCGTTTAAATCAAACTCTATTTTCCCTGGTTTTTCCTTACTTGGTAGGACTTCCTGTTTAAAAACATTCTTCATTTCTCTAAATACCACATCTTGGATATAAAAAACCTTCTTATTTTTTTGTTTCCAAATATTATAACCTTTGAGACAATCTTTATACCCAATAAAGATACACTTTTCATCCTTCTTATCTAGCTTACTCTTGTTTTCCTTTGGAACATGAACATAGGCCTTACAGTCAAATACCTATGTGTGAGAGAAGGTTTCTTACCAGTCCATACCTCTTGTGGAGTCTTGTCATCCAGTGCTGACGAGGGTGATCTGTTGACTAAGTAACATGTAGTACCCACTTCCTCTACCCAGAATTCTTGCCCTAACCCGACACCACTGAGCATGCACCTTGATTTTTCCATCAATGTCCTGTTCATCCTTTCTGCAACTCCATTCTGTTGAGGTGTATATGGAGTAGTATTCTACCTTTCTATACCACACTTCTTACATAATTCTTCAAATTCATTCCCACAGAACTCTCTACCATTATCTATCCTCAACACCTTAATAATTTTCTCCATTTGATTCTCAACAAGAGCATTAAACTCTTTAAACCTGTCAAAGTATTCATATTTCTTCCTGAGGAAATATATCCAAGTATTCCTTGAGAAGTCATCTATAAATGAGACATAGTACACATATTTTCCCAATAATGGAATCGACACAGGTCCAATTACATCATTGTGAACTAGCTGTAAAATTCCTTCTGCCCTCATTGCACCAAAGAGGAATCTTACTCGATTCTTCTTCCCATATACACAATGTTCATAGAAATCAAAATCTAGAGAGTAGTTAGACATAACTTCAACCATACCTTTACCATGTAGTAGTCGAAGATCCTTCTCTCCAATATGCCCCAAACTTTGATGCCATAACATGACCTTTTCTCCAGAGACTATAGGATTTCTTTCTTCTTCAACTCCAATAGCAGGAACAATGGAACTATTACACCCATCCATAATAGTGATTCCTTTCATATTATACATATTTCCAAACTGAACTCCCTTTAGCAACACCATTTCTCCTTAAACCATCTTGCAGGTTTCATTTTCAAATATTGTTTTTACCCCTACATCATCCATTTTGAATACAAAAATCAAATTTTTGGCCAATCCTGGGATGTGTAGAACACCAAGTAGTTTTCTATTCCTTCCATCTATGAGACTCAACTTGAATTTTTCTCAACCTATGATTCTGGTTGTCGAGTAATTACCTAGGAAAAATTTACCTCTATCATACCTTTCATATTCACAGAACCACTTCTTATGGAGAGTCATATGAAAGGATGTAGCTGATTCAACCAACCATGCCTCATGATCTGCATGTGTGCTTGAAGAATCCAAGTGCACATCCCCTCCTCCTTCCTTGGAGGTCTTTTCTTTTGTAGAAGGATCTTCTTTAGATCCCTTCCTTTTCAAAATTTTGGATCTACACTGCTTCTTGTAGTGACCTTCTTTTCCATATCTCCAACATACCTTTACAAACTTTCCAGGAGATTTAGATATACCCTTAGACTTATATCTCCCACTTGAGGACTTAGATATATTTCTTTCTCGGGAGCATCCTCTTGAAAATAATTAATTTGTGATTTTTCCTTCCATGTTCTTTCATCTCATCTCCTTCGACAACAAGAATCAGACCACTTCATCAAACTTCAAGGAAGTTGTATTACTACCTATGGAAACAACTAGACTATCCCATGAGTCTGGTAAAGACCATTGTAAATCGATACACTTATCTTCATCTGAAATTTTAATCTCAACATATAATAAATGACTTACCACAATATTGAAGGCATTCAAATGCTCTACCATCGAGTCTCCATCTCTCATCCTTAGGTTATACAACTTCTTTCTCATGAAACGTTTATTTACTAGGGACTTAGACTGATACAAATTCCCCAAGTTATCCCATAAATCTTTGGTTGTAGCTTCCTCTGACATATTCAGTAATACTAAATCTAAAAGACACAGTCAGATTGTGCTCTTTTCCTTCTGATCCAACTTTTTTCAGTCATCTGCTGAATTTCCTAGAGGTGCAGTACCTGGATCCATCACGATCCACTGATATCTGTCCCCCAACATATCTTCCATATTAAGCTTCAATAGCTCAAACATTTTCCCATTAAACTTCTTGATCTCCATTTTCAAACTGCTCGCCATTTCTTTTCACCTGAAAAATAAATATTACAGATCTCCCACTGTAACAAAGCTTATCACAGTCCCGAGCCAAACCCTTGACCACAAAGGCATCCCCTTGAAGCCAACAAAGCTTTAATACCAAATGTAGATTTTAAACTTGCACAATATTTTATTGCAAATAGATTTTCAATAAAAGAACAGAAAAGACACAACGGAAAATACACACATTACATAGAGATTTTTCCCCTGGAAACCCAAACCAGGAAAAATAGCCTATTATATATTCACTCAAAGTAATACATTGTTTACAATACAATATACATATAGGAGCCAAAAACATCCAAAACCCTAACCCAATGAACTGGATTAGTCAACAACCCTAATTACTTAACTAGAAATATAAAACCATCGGCAAAAACCACATGCCGAAAAACGCCCAACAATGGACACGAAAAATCGAGGCGACACAAAAAATGAGGAAAAAATGCGACACGTTTCCTGAGGAATTTTTTTTTCTTGGGGGAACTACCCTCGAATCCCCACACATGGGGGCTATGACCCCCCTCAAACCCCTTTCATGCCCAACGTAATGTAGCTGACACAAGAGCTAATCGTGCAAAAAATATAACACATACCCAACATCCTCTCCCTCGCCTCCCATTCCCGTACAACATTCTATAGGTCCATCATCTGCTCCTTATGATCTCTCCACTCATGTCTTTGCATGATTAACATATGAAATACATCAGCCTCACTCATACATAAAACATAAAAAAAATATTGAATGGTAAATTTATCTATAAATACAGAAAAACAACTTCCTTCAAAAAATAATTTAATTGCATTGTCAGTGCGTTACATTTATCCTACGCACCACTTAAACCAAAAGACAAATTAAAATCCTAATGCATGTAAACAAGTTTTTAGAAATTATCAAAAAAGTGGTGCATATATGTTTACTACACGCACCGATGCGTGTAACAAACGTCGACGCACCGTCACATAAACTTTTCCAAATTTCCGAGTACGAAAATTTTTGCGCTACGTTTCGATCGTTACTATCACACCACATATGGTGCCACCAAAAAATTTACTAGGTGCACCACAACACAATGTTACATTTTTCAGCAGCGCGTTTGGTAAACATGAACACCCTGGTGTGTACGTTTACCAATGCACTGTTTAAAAAAATATCTGATAAGGGATCTGCGCCATGTACTTTAACGACCTAGTGTGTTATTTGTACTTTAATGCACCTCCCTACCAGTTATATAATTTTCTTCAGGGTATAGTTAAACATATGCACCAATGTGTTTATGTTTACCAACGCACCGCCAAGAAAGGTAACAAGGTACGTGATGTGCCTTGTAAATTTACAGGTCACACCATAGGCGGTGCGAGCCAAGTGCTTTGAATGCACCGCAAGTTTTTTTTTTTTTTACACTTAAAATTTCACTCAATTTTAAATGTTAATACAGTGAAAACTTAAGTTATAAAGAAACAAGGACATTTCCTGGACATTTTGTCGTCAGAGAGGAATGGTTGCGACATACTAAATTTTTTTTTTTTTTCCCACCATTTGGAAAAATTCGAAATTCACGCATCGAGCAATATACAAAAGGAAGGCAAGCAAGGAAAGAACCAATGGCAAGGCACTTTAGATAGGAAAAGGTTGCACCGATTCTTTTGAGATCTACAACACTAAAAATGGTAAAAATGATTTTGACTATCAGATTTTTTTTTTATAAAACCTTGTTCCGGTGCGCCCGATGACCAAACTCACCGGGGCATACATGTTTACCGAGTGCACCAGTTATATATATTTTTAAAAACATCCCTAGAACGGTGCACATGTTTTTTGGCACACGTGCACACCTGTGCGTTTACTACTACATAGCGCACCGCTATACATTTTTTGAAAAAATACAATGATGCAAATTTTTTTGTTTAAGCATGACACAATACGATATAATAATAGACACCCCGATGTGACTGCTTTTACATAACACACCGCATAACTTTGGAAATTAACCCTAACACGATGCTCCATATTGGAGCACTGTGCGCATGATACAATGGAGTGCACCAGAATATATTTTTTGACACTATCCTACTTTGATGCATAAATGTTTTTATTTAACCATATAATGGTGCACTCTACTAATAACACACCGGTGCTTCCAGTGTTAATTTACGCACCAAAGAATTTTTAAAGAACGCTATTATGGTGCAGTTATTGATGTAACACACTGGTATTTATTTCTTGATGATTGCAAATAAAATCAGATCGCCTCTCAATGAAAAACAAATTCCCTCTCCCTCTCCCTCGCCTCTCAATCCCATAAAACATTGTACAGGTCAACCCTCTGATGTTGCTGCTTCTCTCTTTGTTGACGTCTCTGTATGATTAAGATTATGGCTGGTATTTTTTTTATTTAAAACTTGTACAATGTGCTAAATATTTAGTTGTACCAGTGCGTCTTTATTTACTGAGCGCACCAATTTATATTTTTTTCAAAAACCTATTCATGGTGTGGCATTGTTTGGGAGAAATCATCCATCCTAGTGCACTTATTAAGTAGTGCACCATCGTATATAAAATTAAAAAAAGTAACCCTGCAATGGTGTGCAATTGCTTAGAGAATTGTGTGCCTCGATGCATCATTATTTCCATAGCACAACGTATAATATTTTTTTATTTGAAATAACCCTGCTACAGTGCATTATTTTTTAGGGAACCGATGCATCTGTTGTATAAAACATGCCAGTGTGTTATGTACTTATAAAAGCACTGGTGTAAAACATCCATCGAAACCTCCACCCTCTTACCTCCATTAGTATCATCCGCTATAAACAAATTTTTGGGATATTTTTATAGGGGCAGGTGCAAAAACCTCTGCTAGAGGGTCTTTTCCTTGTAGTGTGGAAACAAGGGGTTCCAGGTCAAACCAACAATGACAAGGATGTATAGGGGTTTACATACTTGGCAGGGGTATCCAAATACAAGTTTTCTTAATGTGTGCAAAGAACTATTACTTGTCATTACCTTTATCCTTGAACAAATGCTCCTTTTATACGATCTCTAGTTGGTTAGAGACGATTGAGAATGGGTAAAATAAGTTAGGAAAATAACCAAACCCGCAACTCACCTTTAATTAGGAATAATTGTATTTTTTAAGCGTTTTCTGGCACATATGTGACTATCCCTTCACTAGCCCATGTATACGCGAGTACCATAACAGTAAGAGCACATGCATCTTCCCGAAAACTATTTTTTGGAAGAGATCAAGGAGGTATGAAAAATAATATTATGTAAATATGATATGGATTAGGACAATAAGATTTTTGATGCTTCAAGGGTGGAAATTGATGGTATAACACTGACAACAAGAGTTGCATTCCAGACATGTTCATGGGAACTTCTTCAATATATCAACATATTTTTTTGGAATCTTGTCGATGGTGAAAGGTCTATGTGTTGGTGAAGTTCATGTGAACCTCACAGATGTACCAACGGATTTGGTTGGGAGATGGCCGCTACATTAGTCGGCTAATCACAAACTCGCTAGTATGGCTAGAACCAAAAAATTGAGAGGTAAGAAATCGGTCTAGTGAAAGATCATGAAGAATCACTGCAAATAGTGAAGTACAAATGGTGGGAAGAGAGACTCGGGATTTTCGATTTGCAAAAGAGAGTCTGAGAGGATTTTTAGTAGAAAATTTTGGTAGGGGGCTCAATTTCTTCTCTTAGGGAAAAGGTAAGAGAATAAAATAGGGAGTTTGTTGTGCGCTTGCAACACTCATGAAACTTAATCAGTCCATAAATTTATCCAAGCCATATTCAATCATCCATATATGATGTAATGAAATTATTCCTTTAATAAATAATGTTGGTCATACATCCACATTGTATTTCTTTCATACTCACTTCATCTTAATTATATAAATACGGTAATAATAGAAACAATAATTTAAATGAACAATATTTTAAGGAAATAACTTATGTAAAGTGAAATTAGTGAGTGGTAATGAGTCAATATAACAATCCATATGAATTTCTTCATTTTCCTTTTTATACCATTAAAATATAAGTCATTGTATGTTTAACCATGAATAACATGTCCATCGAAACCAATTATATGCATGAGCCCTTTAATCTCTATGCTTACCCAAAATATAGTCATCAATAGTATAACAATGGTTGGGTGAATCACCATACATTCATTCATATATGCTTGAAAACCATAAATTAATAAATGGAGCTCGACATGTTATAAGTCTCAACTCTTTTAATAGAACTATAACCATAGTCGATACTTTGTTCCAAATGAAGAAAACATTTAAAGGATGTTGATCATAGTTATGATAGAAAACAAAATATTCCTATGTTTCATGCATAACTTAACCATATATCCATCAAACCCAGAATATATATCAACCCAAAACCCCAATATATAAAGGAAAATATGCGAGGAAGAGCCATAACTTAATTGGAAATGACATCATAAATTTCAATATGGAAGACCCGAGTTTCAGTCTGTAATTTGCAGTTATAGAGATGGGTTTTGAAACCTGAGTTTTCAATTTTTTTTTTGTAAAACTCAGATTCAACAAACAATAAAACCCAATCAACAATTGATCCTTATGATCCCAATTTCAATCAACGCGAAGAGCTCATTATGAGAAACCATTTAATGTTGCACCCAAGAAAAAAAAAGGTTTAAGTTGCTTGGCCAACCCTATCACGTGACGAATTCAATCAAACCAACTCATTGCATGCCAAATCAACAATCATAAAACCTTTCAAGTCACGTGAGCTCCTCTCGAGGCATGCCATATCAACAAAATTAAACTCATATAACATACCATTGAAAAATGCTACCATTATAAACTCTATACCACATGCAATATCAACCAATTTTGTTGGAATAATATTATATGCATAATAGCTATCAAATGTCAACAATGACCCGCGGGATGGTTGCATATGTTAGCTATAATCCAAGTCACAAATCTTGTAGCATAGTATAACCATACATTGATTGCAATGAACATCACTTAATATAAGTGTCACTTCAATAGGATGCCTTAGTCACTAAACCCAAGCTTTTAAAAAACTTAATTTAATGCACCCCTCTCCATAACTATGATATATTCTCATGTACCAAGTTATCTGATTTTTAAATCATGTTTAATTCATAAGTCATAACCCCTTTTTGAAAAGACTATGTAGTGTAATGCCCAAGCTCATAAGTATTCAAAACTTATATTAATACTTTTGGAAAGTATCAAATCATGTAGCTCTGGCTTGGACATGTTTGTTAATTATGGTATCTGGCATAACACTATTTAATTTTTTATGGAACTCAACAAGAAGTTTGTGTTTTTTTAGTATGCATTGTTCATGCACCAGTTTTCGAAATTGAAAACTGACCTTGTATGTGCTTTCGACATGTATGAGATTTTTTCAGTAGACCATCAAAACTTCTTTAGTGATATCACTTTTTCATTTTTTATAGAAGTAAATAATCAATCATTTGCATAAAAGAAACCTCAAACCCTTAACAATAATATAACATTTCTTAGTGATGCATCATTTCAAATAGTATCTTATGCTCAGGAAAAACTAACACTTTTTCATTTTCTCCTTGGGGATCCCACCTATTAGTTATATAGTAATAATAATAATAATAGGATTCACAACTCTTTGCGAGCATTTATAATAGGTGACAAATTTTTGAGTCAACATCTAGCGACTCCATAGGGAAGTTTTCTTATAGCAGGTGTTGGCATAGGGGCAGACCCAGGGTTCAACTCTAAAGGTGCACCAACAAGCCCTAACTACTGGCCCTTTCAGCAACACCTGCGAAGCAGATGACGTTTCACCCGAAGTATCAATAGGGGGTTGTAGGACACAAGTGTCTACAACCAGGGGAAATGCAAAATGGATCCAAGGCAACAACACACAACAACCTAGATATTCTTTACCACACTTAGCCTACTTCGCAAGTTAAATCTCAGATCTATCACACCAATGCATTAACAATATAACAGACGACAATTAACACAACATGAATCACACATAACAACAAGGTATACGTGGTTCACCCTCTCGCTAGGGCTACGTCCACATAACTGTGTTTCTTGATATATTATGTGAAAACATACAGTTCTATCTCTGCACTTAGATTGTAGATCTCTCTCTTTCTCTTTCTCTCCTCCCTGTGCACCCAGCTACAGGGTTGACATTCGCACCCAGCTGAAGATATTACAATACAAACACTCTACGATAGACTACTTCTCTCTCGCTCACAACAACTACACTCAACAACCATTAAACACAATAGTACAAACCAATTATTGAGCAACCCTCTCGACTCTCCTAGACCTTTATTTATACATTACATGATAAACATCTAGGTGTCAAAACCCTAGATCCAAAACCCTAGGTCCACTTGACCTGCATTTTCAAGGCTTCACCAACATGTCTTTCCTTCTTTCTTGCGAGGTGCTCCAAAGCACATGTTGGTGTCTTTTTTCACTTGCTGAGTTGTCCATGATCCATATTCCTTGTTGCGTTATCTTCCTCGATCTTCTCTTCCAACGACTAGATTTTCCTTCTTTTTCTCCTTCTTTTCTTCTTCTTTGACCACTTCAACCCATTCTTAGTCAATGTTCCTTCCACGCAGTTCGTACTTCAACTTTCTTCCTTAATATTTGCTTTCTTCCATAAGAAAGGGCCAACAGGCCCCCAACACTCACATGTGACTCATCCCAAGTCACTGCAAGACTGGAACTTCTATTTCACTTCGACTTCAGACTGCACGGAGGAGCCTGCTATTTCTTCTCTATCCCTCCCTTCCTTGTGCAGACTGTCTTTTCTGTGTATGGTACCTAGTTTCAACTGCACTTGGTACCTAGACCCTTCTTCTTATGCTTTTATTGAGGGCTGCGAGGCAGCTAGTTGTCATAGTGCAATTTCAACCAACTCCCATTTACCAAACCTTCTTTCCATTCTCCAATCAGGGTCTTCAACTGCGCAACTCCTCCTTCTGTGATGTAGGCAACCTCAAATGGTCCTAGATAATGTGTCCTGAACTTCCCTGGTTGCTTCATGAACTTGTTTTAATATATCAATACCAAATCTCCTTGCTTGAATTCTTTTCTCCTGATGTGTCTGTCATGATAAGCCTTTTCTCTTTCTTTCTGTATCTGCTGATGAAATCCTGCAATAAACCTGTCTTCTTCCAGTTCTACCAACTGCGCAAGCTTGTCTTGTATAGCATCTGTGTCGTCCATACCTATAAATGCTGCAATTATTAAGATAGGAACCAAGTATTCCATAGGTACCACTGCTTCCAAGTCATATACCAACTTAAATGGGGTCTGTGTTGTAACTTCTTGCAAGTAGTTATGTAGGCCCATAATATTGTTGGAATTCTTAAATCCCAATAATCTTTTTTCACACTGCAAATCTTCATCAGTGATGTCTCTAAGATCTTATTGAAAGCTTTGATTGTACCATTCACCTGTGGGTTGTATGGAGTACTCTTCTAATGATGAACTTCAAATTCTGAGTCAAGGCTTCAATAGTTTTACTAATAAAATGAGTACCTTGATCGCTCATAAGGATCTTTGGGCATCCAAACCTTGTTATGATATCCTCAAATATGAAATGCACAGCTGTAGTTGCACTATAGTCCCTAACTTCTCTTGCTTCTACCCATCTGTCAAATATTTTGTCGCAGTGATAATGTATCTCGCTCCTGTGCGCTTTCCTGGTGGCTTAATGGGTCCCACAAAATCAATGGACCATTTCTCAAATTCTTGTAAATTTAGCTGAGGTGATAAAGGCATCTCGTCTCTTCTGGACAGTTTCCCAACTCTTTGGCATACATCGCAGGCTCTGTAGTATTCCTTAGCATCTTTGTGTAAATTGGGCCACCAGAGGCCAACTATAAGAATATTCTACGCTGTTGCTTTCCTTGCATAGTGTCCTCTTGTGATGCCTTCATGTGCTTCTTCCAGAATCAGTGGTCTTTCTTCCTCCATAACACATCTCCTCAATATATCATCGGGTCCCATATTATACAACTGTCCATCTATAAGCGAAAAATATGCAGCACGAACTACCAACTGTTTCTTCTGAATGACTGTGTATTCATGAGGTGCCATTGCCGTGGACATGAACTGAACTATCTTGGCGAAGTGGTCATCGAATTTCCCGATGGCCAGCAATTGTGCATCTGGAAATGTATCCTCTAGACTAGTAGGTTCCTCTCCATGCTCTAATCTGGAAAAGTGATCAGGTCCCTTGTTCATTCTTCCTGGCTTGACCACAATCTCAAAATCATATTCCTAGAATAGTAGTAGCCATATGCATATGCTTTCCCCCAACATTGGCTTGTTGAATATGTATTTCAACGCAGAGTGATCAGTAACCATCTTAAATTTCCCTCCCAACAAGTAGTGTCGAAACTTTTGCAACACATATACCATAGCTAAACCTTCTCTTGCAGTGGTGCTGTAATTTATCTCGGTTGTAGAGAGCTTCCTGCTAGCAAAGGGTAGTGGGTGATCAATATCGCCTGCTTTTGGTTGTGCTAACACTTCTCCTAATGCAATATATGAAGAATCGACATGGACGTGGAATTCCTTACTCCAATCTAGGAAAACCAGAATAGGAGCGGCGACCATTTTCTTCTTTAGTGTGTCGAAGCTCTGCTCACATTCTTCTGACCATTAAAACTTACGATCTTTCTTTAAAATATTTTCCATAAGTGTTGTTATATGTGCATAGCCCTTAATGAAATTTATATAGTATCTAGTATGCCCCAATGTAGTGCACAACGGTCTAACTGAAGTAGGAGGAGTTAGATCAACAATGATGGCAATCTTGGAAGGATCAACCAACAACCCCTGCTTACACACAATATGGCCTAGCAACACTCCAAAGGGTGAAAAGAAGAAACACTTCTTCAGGTTTAGGGAAATCTGACATTGCCTACACTTATCCAACATTAGTCTTAAACATTCAATATGATTTTTCAATAAGCTAAAAACAATCCAATCATCAAAATATGCTTCCAAATATTTATGTAAAAATTCCTTGAATGCTTCAACCACCACCCTGGAAAAGATGGCTAGTGCATTCTTCAATCTCAAAGGCATCACTGTGTACTGGAAAGAACCCCATTCTATTGCAAATGTGGCCTTATGTCTATCTTCCGTAGAAATCCTAATCTGGTGATAACTTGGAAATCCATCTGTGAAGGAGTAAAATTCATGTCCTCCTATATTATTTAACATTTCATCAGTAAACAATGTAGGGAATGGATCATGTAAACATGCATCATTCAATTTCATCAAGTCTACACGGATTCTAATCTCTCTTGACTTCTTATCCTAGACCACCATCAGGCTAATCCATTCTGACTCTTTAACAGGTTCTATGATTCTTGCCTCCAACATTCTGTCTAATTCAATCTCAGCTTTCTATTTATATTTGGGATTCAATGTGTAGGGTCTCTACTTGACTGACCTTCCATATGGTTTTAAGGGGATCTTCATTTCTCCCATGGGCCCTTTAATTCTCTTCACGTCGGTGAACTTTGTTGGAAACAAGTCCTGGTATTCATGCAATAATTCTATGATCTTATCAATAGTGGCATCATCCCAATAATCTTCAACGTTTTCCAACTTAGGTGCTTTCTCTGTTCCAATATTAACTTTCTTGATTTTAATTGGCTGTCCAATGAAAGGCAGTTCAACCCCTGGCCCTTCTATGCCTCTCTGTCCTTCAGTTTCTACGATGTTCACCTTCCTAGGATCATCATCTTCATCGACATTTATATTGCAACAACCTTGTAATTTCTGACGAGGTGCAGTCCATTCATTCTCTTCTTGCTCAATAGGGAGGTTAGGTGCCTCCTCAAAGACTTACTGTCTTACAACTTGTAAAGCCTGATCTACTGTGGGGTGCTGACTTTCAAATAAAAATGTAGCTATAAAGTTCTGAGTCATACTGTACCAATCTGAATTGGTGAGGCGCAGTTCTGCTTGAAGATACCAATTGATAGGCATTGTGTCCAAAGTGTTAGTAGATTTATGCACCCACTTTTATTGAGGAATGTTTCTCTAGGCCTCCTCACACCTCTGCACATGGTCCTTTAGACAACTTTTACCTGTGTATATAACTTTGCATTCTTCAACTTGGTTTGAAAATCACACTGTCATCAAAGTGTGACATTGCACCCACTCTGTGATGTTCTTCTTGTGTGTTCCCCACCATCTCACTGGTGTTGCTTTCAAGGATTCATCCAGTGCCAACAACCTCTGTTGTACTGGTACAATTTCTTCAAATTCCAAAAAGAATGTTTCTAAATGATTTAAACCATCAAATGTGGGTAGGTTACTTACTTTTGTGCCAATCCAGTGAACTTCCCGGGTCAATCTGGCACAATTTTGCATAGAGATTCAATACATCCTAGTCTACTAGTTCTCCAGTGCTTCTTCTAAATTTGACGAGCATGCACTTTCACTTCGCCAGCTTAAATTTCCATCTGCCGTAGGATTAATGTAATCCTGCTATCTTGCTGTCAATTTATAAATATTCTCTAGTTCATAAGCACAATCTTCTTCTCTGATGGGTTTTATGTATCTGCGACCTTCATCAGGATATAGAGGTGCAATGACCCTAAGGCCATCACCTTCAAATGTCATTCTTCTTTTCTTTAAGTCAACAACAATAAAATTGTTGAAAGTCCAATCAATTCATAACAACACAGGATAAGGACAACTATCATCAACTATCTCAATCACTTAGAAGTCTGCAAACGTTCTTACCCCATCGATGTCCATAGGGACATGCTCCAGTCTTCTAAAGGGGCTTACTACCTGCTGATTATCCATCCTGAGCCTGATAGGGGAATACATCAACTTAGGTTTTCCCTTCAGTGCCCAGGTATGCTTCGTCATAACATTGGCTTCTTACCCTAAGTCAAGGACTACATAATCTATGTCAAAGTCCCCAATCTGAGCATTAAGGTGCAATTCCTTGTTTGTCCTTCTCTTTCTGGATACTTGATGTAC
Organism: Picea mariana; assembly: GCA_032191745.1. Taxonomy (NCBI): domain Eukaryota; kingdom Viridiplantae; phylum Streptophyta; class Pinopsida; order Pinales; family Pinaceae; genus Picea; species Picea mariana. The sequence continues at coordinate 82,831 of JASDQU010503635.1, forward strand.
TACTCTATTTAGTAGAGGATCTACCTTCTCTAACTCGTACTGTCTGATCAAGTGTTGTAGTTCTTGCACAACTCTTTCATCCTTAATCAAATAAATAACGCATACAAGAAACTGACAAGCTTTCTTACCTCTTTTCCATCTCTGGGCGAGGTAGACTGATCGAATTCCAGGGTAATTCCATATTCTTTCAGTTTTGGCTGTGCCTTAGATGAAGAATCCTATTCTCTTCCAAATTCTCTTCTTGCTTCCTCAAACGTCTGTTTTTCTTTCCTTGGATCAAACAACTGTGTCTTCTTTGCAACTCTTCTGATCCTTGATTCTTCTGTAGTATTTCCTGAAGTCACCCTATCTTCTCCTGTAACAACGCCTCCTTTAGTGATAACAACCCCTTTGGGATCCTCTCCGCGAGGTTCTACTGATATCAGTTGTACTTGCTGGTTTCCCCCTCATCTCTCCTGAAGTTTCGCTAACAACGCGGGGCAATCTTCAATACCATGTTCAAATGAATTGTAGTAACTGCAAGTGGTACAAGGGTTCTAACAGTCCCTTGCTAAGTGACCTGGATGGACACAGTTATAACAAATGATCTGACCTCAACCTCGACCCATGCCTCCTCCTGATCCTCTTCCTCTGAATCCACCACGAGGATTGAAGTTTTGTCTTCCTAGGGAGTTAAATTGCGTAGCATTTTCCTCCTACTGCATCTCTCCTTGAATCCTATATGTATCTCTTGACCTTTCATGCAAGAGGTCATAAGCCCTAAAGTCCTTCTCATCGTGCCCCACAAATTTACAAAATGTGCAGTAAAGATTGGTAGGTGTCTGGACATAGTTTTGCATGTAATAACATTCACCAAGGCGATGTCTATTTCTACATACCTCGCACCAGGGTAGAGTAACCTGATTCAAGGGGCTTGGGGCTCCAGAGGCTAAGTACTCATTAAATAGGGGACAATTCTCCTTGTCATGGCCCTCTGTTTTTCATCTGATGCACCATATGTCTTATCTCTTACCTTTTACCTTTTCTTTCTTCATATATTCGACCTATAGACATAAGCTAGTTAGCTGACTCAAAATTTGACTCATACCTGAGATGAATTCTCCCATAGGGGCTGATTCTAGCTTCATGGCGATCTACAGTGCCTCAGCCCACGAAGTGACCTTATGTTGCATCAAAGGAACTCTGATGTGTGGTAAGAGGGCATCAATGAACCATTCCTTGTTTTTCTCGTCTGGAATCTGAACGCTCAAGAATCCTGTCAAGGTATTAAACCTCTGATCAAACTCCCAAATAGGTTCAACCACTCTCTTCTTTATTTCTTTCAGTTCTGTGATGCACTACGAATTTGACTTGGGTTTCTTGAATTCTGCACTCAATGCAGTCTTGATATCGTTCAACGGTTTAGACTGTACAGTCCCTTTAACAAACTTCATGTACCGGCTCAGTGCACGATCTCTCAAGGTAGTACTAAACTGAGCTCTCTTAACAAATTCGTCATTGACTTGCTTAATACTCCATATAGCTTCGCATAAAAACCAATGCTGATTAGGTTCTTCATATCCATCTCCTCTAAAGATAGGTAACCCCATTTCATATTCCATAGATCTTCCTAGGTTTCTTGACTGAGTATGTGTTGAACTGCTGGTAACAGTGCTCTGATAACTATGGCTATTCTGGTTACTTAGTTTTGCTAAAACAACAGTAGGAGTAATAGCACTTACTTCGATGGTAGGTGCAATTCCTAAAGTTTCTGATTCTTCTTGGTGAGGTTCTTCAGTATTTCCTTCCTCTTCCCTAGAGGAATCTGAATGTTCCTCATTCAATAACTCTTCTTCCTCTCCACTGTATAACACTTCGTTGTGTGCCAGTGGCTCATGAGTCATCTCAAACAGGTTCACCAGAGGAACCTCTCTGAAGGTTCTCCCACTATGTGTATGCCCAACCTCTGTGTCGTTGTCACTATCTAAGTCCTTGAACATTAGCTTTTTCAATCTGATAGATTATTGTATCTTCAATATGTTCTTCTCATGCAATATCATCTTGATCTTCAACTTCAACAAGTGTAAATATTTTCCTCTCGGTCCCTTGAAGAAATATCTCTTTGCTTGGCTATATGACTCTATTATATCAATAAAAAACTCGGTAATGTACCCTCCAATGGTGCTGTCAAACCAGTGATATACTTCTCTTAACATGATGTTATCAACTCTCTTGACCTTCTCGATCAACGCTGAGGTCCAAACCACATGTGGTCTAGATATGATCTCAAACTGGGTATCTTCTAATCTGGCTAACCACTTGTATAACTCTTTATGAATTCCTCTAAAGAAAATCTCGTGTATGTCGGTGAAGATGTACCTTCCCAACCAGTCTTTTGTACTAATATTAGGGTTCTTGTTCTAAGCTTCAACGAAGTCCTTTTCTTATCCTTCTATCCACTTTTGAATCTCTATATTCGATGGAAACCACATTGACATTCCCTCAAGAAGATCTTGGTCCCGGCAATAGAACCATTTGTTGGCACAGGGGCAGACCCATGGTTCAACTCTAACAACACACCAACAAGCCCTAAATATTGGCCGTTTCAGCAACACCTGCGAAGCAAATGCAGTCTCACCCAAAGTAGCAATAGGGGGTTGCATGACACAGGTGTATACAACCAGGGGAAATGCAAAGTGGATCCAAGGCAACAACACACAACAACCTAGATATTCTTTACCACACTTAACTTACTTTGCAAGTTAAATCTCATATCTATCACAACAATGCATTAACAATATAAAATATGACAATTAACACATCATCAATCACACATAACAACAAGGTATACATGGCTCACCCTCTCCCTAGGGATACGTCCACAAAACTACATTTCTTGATATATTATGTGAAAACATATAGTTCTATCTACGTACTTAGCTTGTAGATCTCTCTCTTTCTCTTTCTCTTGTCCCTACGAACCCAGCTATAGGGTTGAACTTCACACCCAGCTGAATATCTTACAATATGGACTCTCTACGATAGCTTTCTTCTCTCTCTCCCACAAAAACTAAACTCAACAACCATTAACCAAAATAGTACGAACCAATTATTGAGCAACCCTCTCGACTCTCCTAGACCTTTATTTATACATTGCATGATAAACATCTAGGTGTCAAAACCCTAGATCCAAAACCCTAGGTCCACTTGACCCTCATTTTCAGGGCTTCACCAACTTGTCTTCCCTTCTTTCCCGCTAGGTTCTCCAAAGCACATGTTGGTGTCTTTTTCCACTTGCTAAGTTTTCCACGATCCATATTCCTTGTTGCATTATCTTCCTCGATCTTCTCTTCCAACAATTATCTTTTCCTTCTTTTTCTCCTTCTTTGACCTCTTCGACCCATTCTCAGTCAATGTGCCTTCTGCGGAGTTCGTGCTTTGCCTTTCTTCCTTAATCTTCACTTTCTTCCATAACCAAGGGCCAACAACAAGCTAGAACTCATAAAAAAATTTTTGAAACTAGAAATCGAGTTTGTTGGTAACTTCTTCTTCTCATCTTATTCAGTAAATATTTTGTAAATTTTTTTGATATGCTTTTGAAATGATTCACTCATGAATGATGGCATGGGAAAGAAGAAGAGGGAAACAACTATAACCTTCAAATTTTAACAAGACATTTTGCAGGTACATCAAAAACTAGATAAGTAGCATTGTGGACCGAACAACTAGTCATTTAGCTTTGCTATTTGTTTTAGAAAAAAATAATAAACAAATTGCATTTTAATTTCCAGACAAGAAAATTTGATTGATCCAATTTCTACTCAACCATCAAAATAAAAACCGTAAAACAAAAACTCAATAATCGAAAAGAAAGATAAAGACAAATAGAACTATACAAGTAGAAAATCAAAAATATATAAATGAAACGCTGAAAGTGAAAAAAATTAGCTAGGTTTGACACAATGTTTCAAATGTGAACCATTAGTTGTATATGAAAAAAATCGCCCATATGTGTCTTTTAACAAATTAGAATTATTACCAACAACATAAGAAATTATAAAAGGTCCTAACCAAAACTTTTGAAACTTCGTATGCTTACCTCTATCAACATGAGTAGAATCTCAAAGTAACACTTTTTCATCAGCTACAAAAATAGTTGATTTTTCTCTTTTGTTAAAATATTTTTTGACAAATTGTTGCCTCTTATTAAGAATTTCAAGATCATATCTCCTTTGTTGTTCAAGAGCCAACACAACATTAATTCTCTGAGGGACGTTTACAGAGTTCGAATCTTCAACCTGCAATGATAACCTAAGGGAGGTTAACTCAAGTTCCACAAGCATAATATCCTCTTGACCATATAACAATTGGAAAGGGATATGTCCAGTACTAGTTTTGGTGGTGGTTTGGTCTGCCCAAAGTGCATATGTGAGTAATATGTGCCATTTATAGGTGATCTAAAAAAGGATCTAGAGAAGGCTAAGAGCAACTCATAACTCACAGAGGAAACTCAGGATGCTTAGAATGGCTTCAACAGATAGAGAAAGGGAAAAAATTCAAAGTTCCCAAAACTTATTGAAAATGACATGATCGTGAAGAGCGCGTCGCAAGATTTATAACGACGCAAAAAAATCGTCAAACAGAGTTACAGATTGAAAGATATTCACCATCAAAGTTTGGTTAGCCTAGCCTATTGAGTAGGGGATGAGTCAACATCCGTACTGCTGACGTCAGCATCTGTACGTATGACATCAACATCCATACAACACATGTGGCAAGAGAAGGAAGGTGACATGTGGCATGCTGACGTCAACATGATGATGTGGCAGCACCAGAGGCTACCACGTGTCACCCGATTTTGGCATTTTTGGATCGATCCGTGGACCAATCAGATCGTGCCACATGGCATCCGTACAATCCGTGCACTGACGTGGCGTACTGATGTGGTAGGTGGCAACATGGACCAATGAGCGGCTGCCATGTGGCCCAATCAAAGGCTTCCACGTGGTAGGCGGGAAATGCCCAAGGATAACCCATGAACAAAAATTTGGAAAAAAATGGTTGGCAGGTCCACCAAATCTGGTGGACCACGCCAACCCTAGCCACAGTTATATCGTTTGGATACGATTATGGAGACACCACTAAACTTGGTGGAACGATCAAATTATATATATACCATATAACAAATACAAAACCAAAAGGGGAGTGCGTGGGGTTTGACCTCGGGACCTCCTCCCACACTTACGCCTTAATGAATCCGCCTTAACCAACATGCAGCGGGTGTTACATAGTAACCAACGCCCAAATTAATTATTAAATGTCACATTTGCCCAGTCACCGAGGGGGAAGGTGCATGGACCATACGACCATCCAGGCACACATTTCTATGCAAGTGCAGTCATTATTGCAGGTTGAAGAGGGCACAAAAACCGAGACAAAATTATTCTTGGGCCTGGGAGTGCCAGAGTTGGATCGAGGCGTGGACACAATCATTTTTGGGTAATTCACCACCACGAATTCAATGGTGTTGTCTGCTTTATGATCTAAGCATTATGTTTGCAACTTGATTTTAGAATGAGGTGTACTTATGTATTTTTCCAAATTGTTTTCTTGAGTTAATGAAAGAGCCTACCCATTTGAGAGCAGGACCCGCAGACATAGTCCACCAGGGACGAACTCTGTTATCAAGTTTTGTGTTCAGATTTGATGCTTATGTCTCTTCATTTATTTTATCTTTTCCTTCTTTAATGGCGCACTTTAACTTATGCTCATTTAATGCAATTCTTTATAAGTCATGATGAAAAGATCTTGGATCATGTTGGTATCAGAGAAGCTGTCTTTGACTTGAATTGTTGAGTGTGAATGCTTACTAGGTCCAAGCATAAGTAGGGTGAAGGAACTCTTAATACTTTCAATCCCGAAGGAAGAAAATGGTAGAAGAAGACAAGCATGATGAACATGAGAAAAAATTTCACATGGTCTTTTATCGCATGTTAGAAATGGTCAAACAAATGTATTGATATTACGAGAAGAGGATGAAGAAGAAAGGGAAGAAAAAGGAAGCACATGCAGATGATGATTCTTCGGTAAACCAAGGGTCTGGAGGATATCCTCCTGAGCCTTCGTCTTCACCTTCGAGTTCTAGTTCTTCTTCCTCTGAGCATTCTCATCAGTCTCATCATTCTATCCATAAAGCCTCTTTTAAGAAACCATTATTAAAGATTGATGTAAAATTTTCTTTACATATGTTTAATAGAGATGCTAATCCTGAAAAGCTAGATAATTGGATCTGACAGGTTGAAGTGTATTGCCGTGTTCGACATACTGATGAAGAAGAATTTAAAGTGCAACTGGATTCTCTTCTATTGGAAGGCACCACTCTCATATGGTGGGAGAGAAAGCTTCAAGACAAAATCAAGTGTGGCAATATTCTTTCCTCATGGTCGAAATTTAAATCTTGAGAATAGGGGGAAATATGTTCAAGAAGATCCCACGAAGAAACCTTTGAATCTCCCACATAAAACTTTTAAGAAGTTTAAAAGGAAGGACAAGAAAACCACCACAGTGATGAGAGAAGGAGGAAATCCATCATGCACTCATTGCAAGAAAAGTGGTTACGATGAAGAACACTGTTGGAAACTGCATCCAAAAAAGAAACCGAAATAGTTCGGAGGAAAGGAGAAGACAAAAACTGTTGCTATAGTGAGACAAGTTCTTGGTTCCGTTTCAGGAGATGAAGGAACAATCACATCGGTTGGAGTATAAGGTAAATATTCCCTTCATGCTAGTTCAAGTTCCAATAATGAATCTCATGTTGGTGAACGAAAGAGGAATGAATTATTTCACATAAGAGTTGTATCTAAACAAACTAAGATAGATACATTATTTGATTTGGGTTCCCAAGTAAACTTAATATCTGAATCACTTGTCAAGAATATGGGTATTGAAATGAAACCACATCCGAAGCCTTATCCTCTTGGTTGGGTATGTGATAAATAAAAACTTAATGTCACCAAACAATGTAGGATTAGATTTGCTATTGCTTCAAATTTGATTAATGAAGTGGATTTGGATGTTGTACCACTTGATATATGTGGAATAGTGTTGGGAAGTCCTTATCTTTATGATATAAAAGTGGTCTTCTTTGGTCATGAGAACAAATACTGCCTTACTAAAGGGGGAGTAGAATATATTGTTAGAGCTCATAGCATGAGGGTAAATACAACACTTGTTAGTGCAGGGCAAATGAAAAGACTCAAAAACACTAATAAGAAATATGTACTCATGGTCGTCAGAGAGAAAGATGTCGGAACATCCAACGCTTTCCAAGGGTGTGGTCCATCTCATAAAAATGAATTAATTGATATAGTTTCTAAGTATGATGATATTTTTCAGGAACCAGATGGATTACCTCCTAAGAGGGAAATCCAACATAAGATACATCTTCAACATGATTCTCCTCATCTTAATGTAGGCATGTACAAGATGTCAGTTGTGGAGATGATAGAGATCAAGAAGCAGGTAAAAGGCTTATTGGATCAAGGGGTCATTAGGAACAGTTCATCTCCTCGTGGTTCTCCGATTGTGATGGTACCAAAGAAGGATGGCACATGGTGAAAGTGTGTCTATTACTAGGCCTTAAATAAAATCATGATGAAAAATCGATACCCTCTTCCTCGTATAGATGATTTACTTGATCAATTCAAGAATGTTTTTTATTTCACTAAGTTGGATTTGCGCAGTGGATATCATCAAATTAGGGTCACAGAACATGACACATGGAAAAATGCCTTTAAAACCAAACAAGGATTGTTTGAGTGGTTAGTTATGTCGTTTGGGCTTTGAAATGCTCCAGAAACTTTTATGCGTGTGATGAATGATGTATTCAAGCCTTTCCTAGATGACTTTGTGATTGTATATTTAGACGACATTCTTATTTTTAGCAAGACTTGGGATGAACATGTAAGGCATGTAAAGAAAGTATTGGATACTTTGCAAAGGGAAAAGCTGTATGTAAAATTGTCTAAATGTGAATTTGGCAAGACTGCACTTGTGTACTTAGGTCATATTTTAGGACGAGGACAATTAAAAATTGATCCTTCCAAAATTGATGTAATTGTAAAGTGGCCTGAGCCAAAAAGTGTAACTGAAGTCTGAAGCTTCTTAGGTGCAATCCAATATTGAAGGAGATTCATTTCCAGCTTCTCCTTTATAGAAGCTCCTTTGCATGCCTTAACCAGTGTGAAGAACACTTTTCAGTGGGAAGGAAAGAAACAAAATTATTTCAACATTTTGAAGGAGAAGATCAACACCACACCAGTATTAGCACTGTCGAATCTTCAACAACCTTTTGAGATCGATACAGATGTGAACATATATGCCATGGGTGCAGTATTGATGGAATATCGTAAGCCTATCTGTTATCACTTTGAAAATTTTGACCAAGCTGTTGTTAACTATCCTACATATGATAAAGACTTGTATGTATTAGTCCAGAGCGTAAAGAAATGGAAGCACTACTTGTTAGGGAAGGAAACAATCATACATACAAATCACCAACCCTTATAAAATCTCCAAGCACAAACCAAATTGCAACAATTGCGACACTATAGATGGATGGGTTTTCTACAACAATTTCATTTGGTAATCAAGTACAAAAAGGGTACAAGTAACAAGGTAGCTGATATGGTTTATAGATCTCTTATTGCGTCTTCTATTATTTTGAAGAACACTTCTTTATCTTATGATAGTTATGTAGAAAAATATTCCATCGACGAAGATTTTAAAGAAGTATATGTGAAGCTAACCCATGGTACACAGGTAGAGAACTATTGTTTGCAGGGAAAGCTACTCTACCATGTTTTTAAAGCTATGTATTCATACAAGTGAACAATTCCATGTAATACAAGGAGCTCACACTTCTCTTGTGTCTGGGAGTTTTGGGGTAGGAAAAACTATGGCTCATTTGCAGAGGTTTTGTTTCTGGCCTCAAATGAAAGCAATTGTAACTAAATATGTAAATGTGTGTGTGATGTGTTCTACTTGTAAGCCCAATAATAGAAAACTGGGGCTATACTCACCACTTCCTGTTCCATCCCATCCATGGGAAAGTATCTCCATGGATTTTGTAGGGGATTTACCAATGATCAAAGGGGGTCATGACTATTTGTATGTTGTAGTGGATAGGTTCAACAAGATGTGTATCTTGATGCCATGTAAAAAGAAGATCTGTGTTGAGAAGACCACTAATATCTTCTTTCAGTATGCTTGGGTTCACTTTGGGTTACCCACATCCATTGTCTCCGATCGAGATACTCGATTACTTGGGGAATTTTGGACTAGGTTGTGGAGGATGATGGACACCAAATTGAAGAGGAGCACTACTTTCCATCCACAGATCGACGAACAGACAGAGGTTGTAAACTGAACAATGGTACTTTTTCTTTGAGGCTACTGCAACAAGCATCCCAAGCTATGGGATGAACAAATACCCTATTTAAAACATGCTTAGAACTGAGCTTTGCATTCATCCACTCATAGTTCACCTTTTGAGACATGTTTTGGGTACCTACCAAAGGTTCCTTTGGAATTGATGTATGGGAGAGATGCTGATGTGGATGAATAAAAAATAGAGGACAGAGCCCACAAGTTCATTCAGAGGATCCAATAGATACACCAGGCAGTCAGGGAATAGTTGGAGAAAAGTCAAGTACAATATAAATCTCGACATGACAAGCACAGGGTTGATCATCAGTTCCAGGTTGGAGACCGAGTATGGCTTCACATCAGCAAGGAGAGATTGAAATGTGAATGCAAGAAACTCAAGCCCATTCATTATGGATCCTTCACTATCTTGGAAAAAAGTGGCACTAATGCTTTTCGTCTGGATCTTCCACCTTACATGCATATTTACTCAGTTGTGAATGTTGAGAACTTGAAACTTTTTTAGCCTCCCATGATCATGGATCAAGATGAGGAAGTTTAAATACGTTCGGTTTATGAATTTGCACCTGAGTACTTGGATGAGTTATAGGAAGATATCATCCTGGACAAGAGGATGAGGAATTCATGCAGGGGTGATGTTAATTATCTTCCAGTAGGATTAAAATACACACATCCAAGCAAGGCAAAGTGGATAGAGAAGGACAAAGTGAGGGGACTCTTCCCTCACTTACCTATTGATTGATGAAAGATTTTGGTGGTCCGAAAAGCTCTCAGTGGGAAGGCATGATCCAAAAAAGGATCTAGAGAAGGCTTAGAACAACTTAGAACTCATAGAGGCAACTTAGGATGCTCATAATGGCTTCAACATATAGAGAAAGGGAAAAAATTCAAAGTTTCCAAAAATCAGTTAAAATGATATAATCACGAAGAGCAAGTCACAAGATTTTTAACGGCACAAACAACTCGTCAAACAAAGTTACAGATTGAAATATATTCATGGTCAAAGTTTGGTCAACCTAGCCCAGTCAAGAAGGGATGAGTCAGCATCCATACTGTTGACGTCAACATCCATACAACACACATGGAAGGAGTAGGAAGGTGACACATGGCATGTTGATGTCAGCATGACATAAACATGATGACATGTCACCTTCATGGTCCTACCATGTGTCACCCGATTTTGGCGTTTTTGGATCGATCTGTGGACCAATTAGATCATGCCATGTGGCATCTGTACAATCCATACGTTGACATGGCATACTAACATGTCGTGATGAATTGGTAGGTGGCAGCATGGACTAGTGAGGGGCTGCCATGTGGCCTAATCAGAGGCTTCCATGTGGCAGGCGAGAAATGCCCAGGGACAACCCGTGAACAAAAATTTAGAAAAAAATGGCTGGCAGGTCTGGCAAATATGGTGGACCACGCCAAACCTAGCCACAACTATATCATTTGGATACGATTATGGAGACACCATTAAACTTGGCGGAACAGTCGCATTATATATATACCATATAAAAAATACAAAACCAAAAGGGGAGTCCGCGGGGTTTGACTTCGTGACCTCCTCCCACACTTACGCCTTAATGAATCTGCCCTAACCAACAGGCCGCTGGTGTTACATAGTAACCAACGCCCAAATTAATTATTAAATGTTGCATTCACCCAGTCACCAAGGGGGAAGTCGCACAGACCGTACAACCATCTGGGCATGCATTTCTATGCAAGTATAGTCATTATTGTAGGTTGCAGAGGGCACAAAAACAGAGGCAAAATTCTTCTTGGGCTTGGGAGTGCTAGAGTCGGATCGAGGCATGGAGACAGTAATTTTTGGGTAATTCGCTGCCACAAATTCAGTGGTGCTGTCCATTTTCTGATCTGAGCATTATTTTTGCAGCTTGATTTTAGAATGAGGTATACTTATGTATTTTGCCAAATTCTTTTGCTAAGTTAATGAAAGAGCCCTACCCATTTGCGAGCAGGACCCAGAGACATAGTCCACCAAGGAAGAACTCCGTTATCAATTTTTGTGTTCAGATATGATGCTCATGTCTCTTCATTTTTTTTAAGCTTTTCCTTCTTTAATGGTGCACTTTAATGTATGCTCATTTAATGCAACTCTTTATAAGTCACGATGAAAAGATCCGAGATCAACATGGTTTATCATTTAAAATCTTCTTTAGAATCTTAACTAGATTTTTATTTGTGGACTTGGCTTGCCCATTCCTTTGTAGATAGTTAAGAGCATGAAGTAAAATGCTTCATCCCAAATCTATTAAGAAATTGGCAAATTTTGCAGATATGAAAGTTGGCCCATAATCAGAAATGATTTCTATTGGAAGACCAAAATGAGAGAATGTATTAGATTCCAAGAATGAGATTTCTTGTTCATACTGAGCATGTTTAAGTGGTACAACTTCAATCCACTTGGTGAATTAATCTGTTGTTGTTAGAACCAAAATTTGTCGAACAAAATATGAGGGATTAATATGACCATTGAAATCTAATCCCCATTTAGAAAAAGGGAAATCAAGAAGAACTAGTTGTAAGGGAATGGAAGATAAATTTTCTTTTCCTGCAAACGTTTGACATTCATCACAAGCCTGTGCGAATTTGTAAGAATATTTGAAGTTTGAAGGCCAGTAATAACTGATTCTCAATATTTTGAATGTAGCAGATTTTGTAGCAAAATGACCACCACCAATATGAATACTTGAGTCTTTTGATCCATGAATTTTATTAATAGTTTTTGGGTTGTTGTATTATCTACACAACGTAACAACAATACGTCAAAATTTTTGGGAAAAAAATTCACCTAAGATTATATACATGAAGGCTTCAAGACGAACACTCTTGCATTGATGGTATTCAAGATTATCAGGACATTTTTGAAATTGAAAATAATAAATTATTTCCTTGTACCAAGGATGTTCTGCTAAATCAAGATTTTCATGTTCAACAAGAAAAAATACAAACAAAGCATCCTCATCATTTTAATAAGAAATACACGGTTCAAGATGTTGAGCTAGGTGTAAGGCTAGATCTCATCCCTTGATTGTATGAGAAGTTGTTATTGTGAAATCATGTTCTTGTATCTTAGAACACTAATGTGCAAGTTTTCCTAAAAGATGTGTTTGATAAAGAAAAATTTAACAACAAACAAATGGACTGTTACTTATGTGTGCTTGCCTAAGATATAATGGAAAACATTTTCAATAGATTTTACAAGAGCATAAGTATGTTTTTCAATCAATGTATATTTAAATTCATTATCTAATAAACTTTGACTCATGTAACCTATCAGCTGGTCATTATTTTGATGAACATTTTGAAGAAGGATAGAAAATATTGCTTCTTTAGTAGCATTAGTATAAATAATGAAATCTTTTTCAAAATTCGGTTTTGCCAAAACTAGTGTATAACTAATTTCTATCTTGACTTATACAAAATAATTTTTGGTATCATCATTCCATGAGAATAGCCAATATTGCTTAAGCATGTTATGAATTGGTTTAACCATTCTAGAAAAATAGGGGACAAATATTCTAACAAAATTGACTTTACCCCTAAAATATTGAATCTCCTTTTTAGAAGAAGGAGCTTGAATATTTTGGATTGTGATAACCCTCCCAGGATCAATAATAATTCTTGAATAAAAAACAATATGACCAAGAATTTTACCTTGTATGACACCAAAAATTGATTTTGTAGGGTTCAAGGACATTCCAAACTTTCTACAAGGTATGAAATGTTTTCTAAAATGATCAATATGATCTTGTCGGTTTTTGGAATAGACAGTTAAATAATCAATATAGATTTGAATAATTTTACCAATAAGATCATCAAAGGATATTTGCATAGACCTATGAAAAGTAACACTTGCATTTATTATGCCAAAATACATTCTTTCATATGCAAATGTGCCCCAATGAGTATTGAATGCGATTTTATATTCATCAACCCTCTTCACTCTGATCTGATCTAGTTAGGAACAAAACCATGAAGATCCTAATATGACCAAGCAAATACATCTTTGAATTCACATAGTAACTCCACAATTTTTTATTTTTCTTCTTCTGAACATTGAGCTCTAATTTTCAAAGTCCTTGGGTTATCATGAGACCCAATATTCAGAGAAACAATATCACCATTTTTTTTGAATCCTCCTCTTATTTGTCCTTCTTATTCTAAACATCACTAGACGAGAATGAGATCTTTAGAGGAGTTATTCTTTTAGGAAATTTATTGTATTCCAAAGATACAATTTCCTTTCATTTAACATGATCATTCTACACGAAAGTACAAATACTTTCGTCATCAAGAAAAACCTGCCATGATTCTACATCATTCGAAACATTTGGACCATATAAAGACATGAATATATAATTAGGCCTTTGAAGTAGAAATTGTATTGTAGGATTAGATGCAAAAACAATAAGCCTATCAACCATTGAATTCAAGTCTCTCCTAATGTGTGTGATGTTAAAAGATGAAAATTTTGAAATCAGATACCATACTTCCTGTATGTATATTTTAAGCAACTTGTTTAAGGGGGTATGGATTCTTTTAACTAGATTTACAATCATCTCAGAATCCCCCAAAATAGTAAGATGATAGCAGCCAAGATTGAAATCATTTTTAATACCAAGGATCAAGGCTTCAAACTTTGTAATATTGTTAGTGTACACGAATTCTAATCTATAAGAAAATTGTGAATCTTTCCTACGAGAGAATACAATCTTATACCTGCATCATTACCCTCACTCGAACAAGCACCATAAAAGTGCATGTTCCACATTCCATCTTCAGTCTCTTAAGAGGGTAAAACATAATCATTATCTTCTTTAATAAAAATAGAATATATACGCATGTATTCCTCAATACAGTTTACATGAGGTTATGGAAGACTGTCAATATAAGGAGAGATTCATCCTTCCTTGAGGACAATGATTTTCTTTCCATTCTTAGGGAAGGACATGTGTGATCCATCTAAAGAAATGTATCCACCACTCAATGCTTGCCAATATCTTCTTAAAATAATAGAATTCCCTGAGGACAATGATGTTATTTCCATTATTAGGGATGGACATGTGTGATCCATATTAAGAAATGTATCCACCAGTCAATGCCTACCAATCTCTTCCTAAAATAATAAAATAATCACTGATTGGCATGTCTATCACTTGAATGTTGCAGGTGGTTCTTATTTCTGGATGAGCACACAAGACTAATGTCACATCTTTGATTTCACCAATTGTAACTTGTTGTTGACTATTATAAGACAACATGCTCTTTGAATTCCCGTTTGTACATGAAAGAACCAATTCTTCCATGATATTATTTGACATATAACATTTGGACCTAACCTTCCATCAATCAGGAAATAATGAACACTTTTTTCCATTATCTTTATAGATACATAGAAGGGAGGATTTTTAACATAACTCCTAGGGTTATATACACCTACTTTATTTATGTACATTCCTTATTCACTTTTATCTTTAGATAAACTAACAATTGTGGAAGTTTTACCTTCTATAAATTATTTTAGATGCCTTTGTTTCTCTGGGACGATGACCATATCTAGTAAATATGCATCTACTGTAATTATAGCTATATGTTTTATAATATTTCACTTATAATAAGAAGGAGAAGAGGTAGAAACCTCTTGACTTTGTGCACCCTTGGTAATTTGAGGGTTTGTTTTCTGAGAGGATGAACTTGGGGAAAAAGTAAACTTGGGAGGACCACACTTGCCTTTATTTTCATAATATTTATTTCTTGTGTCAACCATGGTAACATTCTCTTTCGAAGCCCAATATAAGTAAACAATAGTTGTATTAGTTTTTTTGTCAAAGATTCGTTCTCTTACTCTCTTTTTGACCTCACAGGTACTCTCATCATGGTTATCTTCACAAAAATTGCACCAAGCTCTTGAAAGAAAATCCTTTGGAGGATAATTTTTAGGCTGGATATTAGTTGGATAATTCATAAAAGCAACTTGTGCATAAGTTTCAGCTAGGGCATACATAGAAGTCACCCCTTTTCTCTAAAAAAAACCATCTGATTTCTTATATATTGTACCAACTGTAACACAATTGACATATCATTTTGTTTAACATAGTCTTCACTTGGAATACCTATCCTAGCCAATCGTTCCTCAAATTCCAAGCATGTCTATAATGCAAATCCTAGACTATCAACATTCTTTTCTTTAAGCCTATGTCAATAAGAAACAAGTAAAGTATTATAATAATGCATAAAAGTGGCTTGATTATGAGGTCTGATAATTTTCAAGATTTTATTATACAATTTAGTGAAACACAGATTGAAATAATTCATAGTTTCAACCTTGTTATAAACAATATTGTTGTATTCTCTGAGCTTATATGCTAGACTTAAGGTTGTCCATATGTAGACTCAAACCAATATGACAATTCATCCCAAGTTGGGAAAAATTGAGTGGTAATTCAAAGAATTCAGTCACAACATTCCCCTCCAATGTGTTGACAAAGAGACACTGTTTCAGGATAAATTCGTGAGTGCGGACACAGACCAATCTCCCCAGATCCACCTGGATCTGGAACAAATCGTGACAGAATACTACCCTTTTCCCTAGATCTAGACTATTGAATGAACTAAGAGAAATGGATGGTGGACATACCTTATGAACGCTCTCCGTTAATATCTATTGTTCCTCGCTCTACTCCGATGATCTTGCATAGTTCCAATCACAACAACACAAACCAATCACAACAAATTCAGATTAATATATTCAATACCTAGTCTATACATGTGATCAAGGAATCATGTAATAAGATGACATCATCATTATGGGAAAGGGACATATTACTGTATTGTATTAATTGAGAGTGAAACTTACAACCTGAGCCTTGATGTCGTAGGTCTCCTTTCGATGGCTCCTAGCTCTGACACACACACTTGCTCATGCATGAAGAAGTTCAACCACATATGATGACCTTGCTGTTGTCTCTTGCTACTGTAGCATCAGTCCTCCATACAGTC
>JASDQU010503635.1:99379-110659 GCA_032191745.1 Picea mariana
TGTCTTGATTGCAGTATTATCTTTGGAAGGAGCAGAGCAAGCAAGCGGGCAAAGCGCAACGGAGAATCTACACCAAACATCAGTAAAAAGGTTAGTAGTTCCTTTCCATGCATGTATGTGAAAGAGGGGTTTTAAGTTTTGGGTGGTAGGTTAAAAGTGATTTCTTTACGGTCATAATCTACATGCAAGTCTGACCCTAGTTTGCTAGTCCACAGGGTATTTTTCCCAACAACAGGCATGCATATGATGTCAGTTGTGGAGGTGACAGAGATCAAGAAGCAGGTAAAAGGCTTATTGGATCAAGGGGTCATTAGGCCCAGTTCATCTCCTCGTAGTTCTTCGATCGTGATGGTACCAAAGAAGGATGGCACATGGATAATATGTGTCTATTACCAGGCCTTAAATAAAATCATGATGAAAAATCGATACCCTCTTCCTCGTATAGATGATTAACTTGATCAATTCAAGAATGTTGTTTATTTCACTAAGTTGGATTTGCGTAGTGAATATCATCAAATTAGGGTCACAGAATAGGACGCATGGAAAAATTCCTTTAAAACCAAACAAGGATTGTTTGAGTGGTTGATTATGTCGTTTGGGCTTTGTAATGCTCCAGAAACTTTCATGCGTGTGATGAATGATGTATTCATGCCTTTCCTAGATGACTTTGTGATTGTATATTTAGATGACATTGTTATTTTTAGCGAGACTTGGGATGAACATGTAAGGCATGTAAAGAAAGTATTGGATACTTTGCAAAGGGGAAAGCTGTATGTAAAATTGTCTAAATGTGAATTTGGAAAGACTGCACTTGTGTACTTAGGTCATATTGTAGGAGGAGGACAATTAAAAATTGATCCTTCCAAAATTGATGTAATTGTAAAGTGGCCTGAGACAAAAAGTGTAACTGAAGTTCGAAATTTCTTAAGTGCAATCCAATAATGAAGGGGATTCATTTCCAACTTCTCCTTTACAGAAGCTCCTTTGCATGCCTTAACCAGTGTGAAGAACACTTTTTAGTGGGAAGGAAAGAAACAAAAATATTTCAACATTTTGAAGGAGAAGATCAACACCACACCAGTATTAGCACTGCCAAATATTCAACAACCTTTTGAGATCAAGACATATGCCAACGAATACGCCATGGGTGTAGTATTGATGGAATATCGTAAGCCTATCCGTTACCACTCTGAAAATTTTAACCAACCTGTTGTTAACTATCCTACATATGATAAATAGTTGTATGTATTATTCTAGAGTGTAAAGAAATGGAAGCACTACTTGTTAGGGAAGGAAACAATCATACATACAAATCACCAACCCTTACAGTATCTCCAAGCACAAACCAAATTGCAACAATCGCGACACTATAGATGGATGGGTTTTCTACAACAATTTCATTTGGTAATCAAGTACAAAAAGGGTACAAGTAACAAGGTAGCTGATATACTTTATAGATCTCTTATTGCTTCTTATATTATTTCAAAGAACACTTCTTTATCTTATGATAGCTATGTAGAACAATATTCTATCGACGTAGATTTTTAAAAAGTATGTTAGGGTCCTAACCCGCACATAGGTAGAACAATATATTCGGATGTAATACAGGTCAATATTAATAAGGCCTTTCAATAAAATAGAATAAGGCAGATGTACGAATACCTAATAGAAGCTTCTGCTTCTAGAAGGATCTTCCTCTAGATGCTTCCTTTTAGTATAAATAGGAGTCGAGGGTATGAGAACCCTAGCTTGGATATTATTGTAATAGAGCTCTGCTCAATTGGAGGTTGCCCCCTCGAAGAGGCCCGTGAACATTGTTTTCAGATTCAAAGTGCTATTTCTGTTGTTATTCTTATAACATTTCAGTGTTATTGTGGTGAATGTTTTGGTTATATTGCTGTTATTCTGCCATTACTAGCATTTTATTTCTGTTCTGCATACATTTTATATCTGGTATATTAAAAAGTATATGTGAAGCTAACCCATGGTACACAGGTAGAGAACTATTGTTTGCAGGGAAAGCTACTCTACCATGTTGGAAAGCTATGTATTCCTACAAGTGAATGAGTCCATGTAATACGAGAAGCTCACACTTGTCTTGTGTCTGGGAATTTTGGGGTAGGAAAAACTATGGCTCATTTGCCGAGGTCTTGTTTCTGGCCTCAAATGAAAGCAATTGTAACTAAATATGTAAATGTGTGTGTGATGTGTTCTACTTGTAAGCCAAATAATAGAAAACTGGGGCTATACTCACCACTTCCTATTCCATCCCATCCATGGGTAAGTATCTCCATGGATTTTGTAGGGGATTTACCAATGACCAAAGGGGGTCATGACTATTTGTATGTTGTAGTGGATAGGTTCAACAATATGTGTATCTTGATGCCATGTAAAAAGCATATCTGTGTTGAGCAGACTACTAATCTCTTCTTTCAGTATCTTTGGGTTCACTTTGGGTTACCCACATCCATTGTCTCAGATCGAGATACTCGATTCCTTGGGGACTTTTGGACTAGGTTGTGGAGGATGATGGACACCAAATTGAAGAGGAGCATTGCTTTCCATCCATAGACCGACGAATAGACAGAGGTGGTAAAATGAACAATGGTAATTTTTCTTCAAGGCTACTGCAACAAGCATCCCAAGCTATGGGATGAACAAATACCCTATTTAGAACATGCTTAGAATCGAGCTTTGCATTCATCCACTTATAGTTCACCTTTTGAGACATGTTTTGGGTACCTACCAAAGGCTCCTTTGGAATTGATGTATGGGAGATATGTCGATGTGGATGAATAATGAACAGAGGACAGAGCCCACAAGTTCATCCAGAGGATCCAATAGATACACCAGGCAACTAGGGAATAGTTGGAGAAAATTCAAGTACAATATAAATCTCGACATGGCAAACACATGTTTGATCATCAGGTCCAAGTTGGAGACTGAGTATGGATTCACATCAACAAGGAGAGATTGAAGGGTGAATGAAAGAAACTCAAGCCCATTTGTTATGTATCCTTCACTATCTTGGAAAAAAGTGGTACCAATGCTTTTCGTCTGGATCTTCCACCTTACATGCATATTTACTCAGTTGTGAACATTGAGAACTTGAAACTTTTTTAGCCTACCATGATCATGGATCAAGATGAGGAAGTTTCAATACCTCCAGTTTATGAATTTTCACCTGAGTACTTGGATGAGTTATAGGAAGATATCATCCTGGACAAGAGGATGAGGAATTCATGCAGGGGTGATGTTAATTATCTTCGAGTAGGCTTAAAATACACACATCCAAGCAAGGAGAAGTGGATAGAGAAGGACATAGTGAGGGGAATTTTCCCTCACTTACCTGTTGATTGATGAAAGATTTTGGTGGTCCAAAAATCTCTCAGTGGGAAGGCATGATCCAAAAAAGGATCTAGAGAATGCCTAGAACAACTCAGAACTCATAGAGGAAACTCAAGACGCTCATAATGGATTCAGCATATAGAGAAAGGGAAATAATTCGAATTTCCCAAAAATAAGTTAAAATGATATAATCGCGAAGAGCATGTCGCAAGATTTCTAACGGCACAAACAACTCATCAAACAGAGTTACAGATTGACATATATTCACAGTCAAAGTTTGGTCAACCTAGCCCAGTCCAGAAGGGATGAGTCAGCATCCGTACTGCTGACGTCAACATCCATACAACACACATGGAAGGAGTAGGAAGGTGACACATGGCATGCTCACATCAGCATGACATAAACATGATGACATGTCACCTTCCTAGTCCTGCCACGTCTCACCTGATTTTGGCATTTTTGGACCAATTTGTGGACCAATTAGATCGTGCCATGTGGCATCCGTACAATCTGTATGCTGACATGGAATACTGACATGTCATGATGACTTGGCAGGTGGCAGCGTGGACCAGTGAGGGGCTGCCATGTGGCCTAATCAGAGGCTTCCATGTGGTAGGCGGGAAATGCCCAAGGACAACCCGTGAACAAAAAATTGGAAAAATAAATGGTTGGTAGGTCCGAAAAATATGGCGGACCATGCCAACCCTAGCCACAACTATATCATTTGGATATGATGATGGAGAAACCACTAAACTTGGCGGAACGGTCACATTATATATATACCATATAAAAAATACAAACCAAAAGGGGAGTCCGCGGGGTTTGACCCCGGGACCTCCTCCCACACTTACGCCTTAACGAATCCACCCTAACCAACATGCCACTGGTGTTACATAGTAACCAATTCCTGAATTAATTATTAAATGTTTCATTCATCGAGTGACCGAAGGGGAAGGTGCACAAACCGTACAACCATCCGGGCATGCATTTCTGTGCAAGTACAATCATTATTGTAGGTTGCAGAGGGCACGAAAACTGAGACAAAATTCTTCTTGGGCTTGGGAATGCCAGAGTCAGATCGAGGCATGGAGACAATAATTTTTGGGTAATTTGCCTCCTCAAATTCAGTGGTGCTGTCCGTTTTCTGATCTGAGCATTATTTCTACAACTTCATTTCAGAATGAGGTATACTTATGTATTTTGCCAAATTCTTTTGCTGAGTTAATGAAAGAGCCTACCCATTTGCAAGTAGGACCCAGAAACATAGTCCACCAAGGACAAACTCCATTATCAATTTTTGTGTTCAGATATGATGCTCATGTCTCTTCATTTTTTTTTAGCTTTTCCTTCTTTAATGGTGCACTTTAATTTATGCTCATTTAATGCAATTCTTTATAAGTCACAATGAAAACATCCCCGATCAACATGGTTTATCATTTAGAATCTTCTTTAGAATCTTAACCAGATTTTTCTTTGTGGACTTGGCTTGCCCATTCCTTTGCAGATAGTTAAGAGAATGAAGTAAAATGCTTCACCCCAAATCTATTAAGAAATTGGTAAATTTTGCAGATATGAAAGTTGGCCCATAATCAGAAATGATTTCTATTGGAAGACCAAAATGAGAGAATGTATTAGATTCCAAGAATGAGATTTCCTATTCATACTGAGCATGTTTAAGTGGTACAACTTCAATCCACTTGGTGAATTAATCTGTTGTTGTTAGGACCAAAATTTGTCGAACATAATATGAGGGATTAATATGACCATTGAAATCGAATCCCCATTTTGAAAAAGGGAAATCGAGAAGAACTAGTTGTAAGGGCATGGAAGATAAATTTTCTTTTCCTGCAAACTTTTGACATTCATGACAAGCCTGTGTGAATTTGTAAGTATATTTGAAGTTTGAAGGCCAGTAACAACTGATTCTCAATATTTTGAATGTAGTGGATTTTGTAGCAAAATGACCACCACCAATATGAATACTTGAGTCTTTTGATCCACAAATTTTATTTAATAGTTTTGGGGTTGTTTCATTATCTACACAACGTAACAACAATCCATCAAAAGTTTTGGGAAAAGAATTCACCTAAGATTATATACATGAAGGCTTCAAGACAAACCCTCTTGCATTGATGGTATTCAAGATTATCAGGACATTTTTGAAATTGAAAATAATAAATGATTTCCTTGTACCAAGGATGTTCTGCTAAATCAAGATTTTCATGTTCAACAAGAAAAAGTACAAACAAAGCATCCTCATCATTTTAATAAGAAATACCCGGTTCAAGATGTTAAGCTAGGTGTAAGGCTAGATCTCATCCCTTGATTGTATGAGAAGTTGTTATTGTGAAATCATGTTCTTGTATCTTAGAACACTAATGTGCAAGTTTTCCTGAAAGATGTGTTTGATAAAGAAAAAATTAACAACAAACAAATGGACTTTTACTTATGTGTGCTTGCCTAAGATATAATGGAATTTTTTTTTAATAGATTTTACGAGAGCATAAGTATGTTTTTCAATCAATGTATATTTAAATTCATTGTCTGATTAACTTTGACTCATGTAACCTATCGGATGGTCATTATTTTGATCAACGTTTTGAAGAAGGATAGAAAATATTGCTTCTTTAGTAGCATTAGTATAAATAATGAAATCTTTTTCAAAATTCAGTTTTGCCAAAACTAGTGTATAACTAATTTCTCTCTTGACTTATACAAAATAATTTTTGGTATCATCATTCCATGAGAATGGCCAATATTGCTTAAGCATTTTATGAATTGGTTTAACCATTCTAGAAAAATAGGGGATAAATATTCTAACAAAATTGATTTTTCCCCTAAAATATTGAATCTCCTTTTTAGAAGAAGGAGCTTGAACATTTTGGATTGTGATAACCCTCTTAGGATCAATAATAATTCTTGAATAAAAAACAATATGACCAAGAATTTTACCTTGTATGACACCAACAATTGATTTTGTAGGGTTCAAGGACATTCCAAAATTTCTGCAAGATATGAATTTTTTTCTAAAATGATCAATATGATCTTGTTGATTTTTGGAATAGACAGTTAAATAATCAATATAGATTTGAATAATTTTACCAATAAGATCATCAAAGGATATTTGCATAGACATATGAAAAGTAGCACTTGCATTTATTATACCAAAATACATTCTTTCATATGAAAATGTGCCCCAATGAGTATTGAATGCAATTTTATATTTATCAACCCTCTTCACTCTGATCTGATCTAGTTACGATCAAAACCACAAAGATCCTCATATGAACAAGCAAATACATCTTTGAATTCACATAGTAACTCCACAAATATTTATTTTTCTTCTTTTGAACATTGAACTCTAATTTTCAAAGTCCTTGGGTTATCATGAGACCCAATATTCAGAGAAACAATATCACCATTTTTTTTGAATCCTCCTCTTATTTGTCCTTCTTAATCCGAACATCACTAGACGAGAATTAGATATTTAGAGGAGTTATTCCTTTAGGAAATTTATTGTATTCCAAAGATACAATTTCCTTTCATTTAACATGATCATTCTACACGAAAGCACACATACTTTCGTCATCAAGAAAAACCTGCCATGATTCTACATCATTCGGAAAATTTGGAGCATATAAAGACATGAATCTATAATTAGGCCTTTGAAGTAGAAATTTTATTGTAGGATTAGATGAAAAAACAATAAGCCTATCAACCATTGAATTCAAGTCTCTCCTGATGCGTGTGATGTTAAAAGATGAAAATTTTGAAATCAGATACCCTACTTCTTGTGTGTATCTTTTAAGAAACTTGTTTAAGGGGGTATGGATTCTTTTAAATAGATTTACAATCATCTCAGAATCCCCAAAAATAGTAAGATGATAGCAGCCAAGATTGAAATCATTTTTAATACCAAGGATGAAGGCTTCATACTTTGTAATATTGTTAGTGTAGGCGAATTCTAATCTATAAGAAAAATTGTGAATCTTTCCTACGAGAGAATACAATCTTATACCTAGATCATTACCCTCACTCAAACAAGCACCATAAAAGTGCATGTTCCACATTCCATCTTCAGTCTCTTAAGAGGGTAAAACATAATCATTATCTTCTTTAAGAAAAATAGAATATATACGCACGTATTCCTCAATACAGTTTACATGAGATTATGGAAGACTGTCAATATAAGGAGAGATTCATCCTTCCTTGAGGACAATGATTTTCTTTCCATTCTTAGGGAAGGACATGTGTGATCCATCTAAAGAAATGTATCCACCACTCAATGCCTGCCAATATCTTCCTAAAATAATAGAATTCCCTGAGGACAATGATGTTATTTCCATTATTAGGGATGGACATGTGTGATCCATCTTAAGAAATGTATCCACCAGTCAATGCCTGCCAATCTCTTCCTAAAATAATAAAATAATTACTGATTGGTATGTCTATCACTTGAATGTTGCAGGTGGTTCTTATTTCTGGATGAGGACACAAGACTAATGTCACATCTTTGATTTCACCAATTGTAACTTGTTGCTGACTATTATAAGACAACATGCTCTTTGAATTCTCGTTTGTACATGAAAGAACCAATTCTTCCATGATATTATTTGACATATAACATTTGGACCCGACCTTCCATCAATTAGGAAACAATGAACAATTTTTTCCATTATCTTTATAGATACATAGAAGGGATGATTTTTAACATATCTCCTAGGGTTATATACACCTACTTTATTTATGTACATTCCTTATTCACTTTTCTCTTTAGATAAACTAACAATTGTGGAAGTTTTACCTTCTATAAATTATTTTAGATGCCTTTGTTTCTCTGGGACGATGACCATATCTAGTAAATATGCATCTGTTGTAATTATAGATATATGTTTTATAATATTGCACTTATAATAAGAAGGAGAAGAGGTAGAAACCTCTTGAGTTTGTGCACCCTTGGTAACTTGAGGGTTTGTTTTATGAGAGGATGAACTTGGGGAAAACGTAGATTTGGGAGGACCACACTTGCCTTTATTTTCATAATATTTATTTCTTATGTCAACCATGGTAACATCCTCTTTCAGAGCCCAATATAAGTAAACAATAGTTGTATTAGTTTTTTTGTCAAAGATTCCTTCTCTTACTCTCTTTTTGACCTCACAGGTACTCTCATCATGGTTATCTTCACAAAAAATGCACCAAGCTCTTGAAAGAAAAGCCTTTGGAGGATAATTTTTAGGCTGGATATTAGTTAGATAATTCATAAAAGCAACTTGTGCAGAAGTTTCAGCTAGGGCATACATAGAAGTCACCCCTTTTCTCTAAAAAAAACCATATGATTTCTTATATATTGTACCAACTGTAACACAATTGACATATCATTTTGTTTAACATAGTCTTCACTTGGAATACCTATCCTAGCCAATCGTTCCTCAAATTCCAAGCATGTCTATAATGCAAATCCTAGACTATCAACATTCTTTTCTTTAAGCCTATGTCAATAAGAATCAAGTAAAGTATTATAATAATGCATAAAAGTGGCTTGATTATGAGGTCTGATAATTTTCAAGATTTTATTATACAATTTAGTGAAACACAGATTGAAATAATTCATAGTTTCAACCTTGTTATAAACAATATTGTTGTATTATCTGAGCTTATATGTTAGACTTGAGGCTGTCCATATGTAGACTCAAACCAATATGACAATTCATCCCAAGTTGAGAAAACATTGGGTGGTAATTCAAAGAATTCAACCACAACTTTCCCCTCCAATGTGTTGACAAAGAGACATATACAAGTGTTATTATCATTTCCCCCATTATTATGATAGACATTACAAAATAAAATGGGATGTCCATTGATAGATATAGTACCATTCCCCAAAAAATTAGGTAAATGGTCTTTGAATTTAGGAAGAGGAGTTGTGGCTGGAACCAAATCAAGAGGAGAAGATACATGCCATGGAGTGGTGTTTAAATGTTCTTCAAATTTGAATAAACCAAATTGTTTGATGACCTTAGTTGGATTTGTAGTTTATACAACATGCTTTTAATGGTTGTACATACTTCTTATTAGAGAAGATGTTGAATTTTGTGAAGAGGTAGAACCACTAGTATTACTAGAACCTAAAGATGAAGTGATTGTGGGTTTCCTGAGAGGAAAGGAGATTGAAATTATAGTTACTTTTGAAGAAGAGTCTAAAAACAATCTTCTGAGTTTAGGTTGAATATTCTCTAAAATTTATTTCTTCCTCCCTATTTCAAGGAGAGGATGAAATTCATTAGATTGACATCTTGAACATCTTGATAGATGAGAATTAGTGGACATAAGACAATAAACTATTAAGGAGACCTATTCTGAGCTTTCATTTGAAGGGATTCTCGTTGATCATAAATTTCAATGTCTCTAGCTATAGCTTCCCAAGAATTCTCAAGTTCTTCCCCGGTACGGGTAGTTTCCAAAATTAAATAAAAAATACAAGATGCAATGTTTCTTTGGTTAGAAAACCTTAAGTTAGGTTGTTGTAGGGTAGGCAAAGTCATTAATAAAAAAATACAAATCAAAATATACAAAAGAACAAAACTAGATAGTAAAAGATTACTCCCCAAGTATGGTTGCAAAATAAATGTTGATACGAGAAATGGAAATTCCTCAAGCATTATCAAATCTCACTAGGCTAAGGTGAGATAGGCGGGAATTCTACCTTGCGCTCATATCCTATTCAAAATTATCAATCACTCCTCAAGAAATATGTTCTTGGGATTGATGTTATCATCAAGTTGTATGCTTTTGCTAAAAAAAAGTAAAAAATGTTTATGTATGAATGTTTATAAAATTAAAATGAACAAAAAAAGAATACATACAATCTGAAAACCAGTAACACAAGTCTCAATTAAGAATAAACCGGATTTTTATTAATGACGACTTTTCTGAGTTACAACCAAATGCCTCTTTTCAAACCCCTCTGAGGGTATGGATCAAAATCAGACTTAGAAGTCTAGGATGGAATTTTAACAATCATACAAATACAACTGGTGTCTGAAAGAAAAATACCAAGAATGAAATGTACTAGATCAACCAAGCCACAAGATCATGAAGTCTTGACTCTACAAAATAGTCTTAATAAGAATTGAAAATTAATTCAAGAATTCTAATGAAGCTAAATATACTTCCAAGATAAATGAATGACCTTCTAATGCATGCCAAAAGTCTATGCTTCTTAGTCCTTTATTATTTTCCACCTTTAGAATGATCCAACTTTCAACAAGAGGATTTAGCTATTATAGAACTCATAAAATGAAAGAATAAATTTCAGAAATCTCAAATTGAAACAAAAGAAAACCTTATCAGAAGTATCTCTCTAATTTCTCATGTTTTGATTGTCCTTCTTTTCTTCCTTTTATTCTCTAAAAGGTAGTTCTTCAAGTAGTTGAACTACCTTTAGTTACTAAAGTTAAATAACTTTAGTTAATGAATATAACACATATTTTATATGATGGGGATAATCAATAAATAATATAATAAATAAATAGGTGGGGTCCGCCTCTATCATGCATCATTTATTTCACTTATAATTTCTAGTTTTTCCTTGTCGCTCCATAATATAATCAAATATAAAAAAAATCAGCACCATATAGCATGCCATAAACATGCATAAAAAATACCATGATATATATCACTTGTATCTCCCATAATTTAACATGATATTTTAAAGTTTCAAGAATAAATATTATGATTCTTCCATATGTCCAAAATAATGCCATAGTCAAATGTCAAAATAAACAAAATTGAAATAACCTAGGGAATTTCTTTTTGAAAAATTATTCCCTTTCCTTGATGAAGTCCTCATACCGAGACTTTTTTTCCTTCTAGCTGGGATACCTTTGGATGAAAGTCACTCAAACTTATTTTTCCATTGCTTACTGATTT
>JASDQU010503636.1:608-36683 GCA_032191745.1 Picea mariana
TGACTGTTGTCCTATTTTCTGTCTGCTGAAATTCTACTTCTCTTCAACTTAGCTCTGATACCATGTTAATTTTTCAAAATCCCACCCAGTTTCAGTCTCGCTGATTTTCAATCAAATTTAATTGCCAAACTCAGTTTCAGCACTGTTTTAGCATATGTTACAGCCTAGTGTTTCAGCATATAATCAGTGGTGTTTCAACTTAAGACTCAACACTATGTTTCAACATATGCTACAGGCTTGTGTTTCAGCATCTGCTCACAGCGGTGTTTCAGCTTAAGACTCAGCACTATGTTTCAGCATATGCTACAGCCTGGTGTTTCAGCATCTGCTCACAACGGTGTTTCAACTTAAGACTCNCAATCAAGGAAAATTCCTTGTCAAACTTGGTGGAAAACTCTTCCACTTCTGCTGAAGCTGCTGTTTGTCTCGACCTTGGCATCTCACCAAAGGTGTGACCTTGGCATCTCACCAAAGGTCCCTTCTCTTGGCATCTCACCAATAGTTTCTTGATCTTGGCATCTCACCAACAATCCTCTCCTTGGTCTCTCACCAAGTGACTTCCTCTCGAAGTGATTGATGTCCCAACTTTCTTTCTACTGAAATTTCTGCCTCTCTTCAACTCAGCTCTGATACCATGTTAACTTTTCAAAATCCCACCCAGTTTTAGTCTCGCTGATTTTTCAGTCAAATTTAATTGCCAAACTCAATTTCAGCACTGTTTCAGCATATGTTACAGCCTAGTGTTTCAACATATACTCAGTGGTGTTTCAGCTTAAGACTCAGCACTATGTTTCAGCATATGCTATAGCCTGGTGTTTCAGCATCTGCTCACAGCGGTGTTTCAGCTTAAGACTCAGCACTATGTTTGAGCATATTCTACAGCCTAGTGTTTCAGCATCTGCTCACAGTGGTGTTTCAACTTAAGACTCAGCACTATGTTTCAGCATATGCTACAGCCTGGTGTTTCAACATCTGCTCACAGCGATGTTTCAACTTAAGACTCAGCACTATGTTTCAGCATATGCTACAGCCTGGTGTTTCAGCATCTGCTCACAGCAGTGTTTCAGCTTCTAAAAAACTTAACAGAAAATAAATTTCAGAACTGAAACATGAGGATTATGAACATCGTTTTCAACACAGAAATAAAATATCTGCAATATGTAAAACTCAGAAAATATTAGACACAAATATTTTCGGTCTAACTTCGACCCTGGAAAAACCCACAAGGGGAAAACTAGTTAGAGAGGGATTTGTATTATTTATGAGCTTCTGAGAAATTCTTTTACAGCACTTTCATCTTCATATATTTACACAAAATTATCTGGACATTCCTGTAGCTTTTCTCCTCAATTTCTGAACCAGAAATTCGTACAACTGTACGACAATTAATGTTGTACGGACTGTCACGAAATTCGTGCCAAAACTCTGCTAAGATTGTATGGACTGTACGGAAATACACTCAGAAATATATTACAACAGTTACCTCAATTTCTGTGCCAACAAATGTTGCATGGCAGCCTTGGAATGCATGCCAATACTCTCAGAAATTGCAGCTACTGTCCTCCTCAATTTCTGTGCACATTACATGCTGTATGACCTCCACAAATCCGTATGGTATGGCCTGTTCTTCCTTGCTGTCTGAAATCCGTACTTCTCTTTGCTTTGGGATTTGTTCTCTCCTTCGGCAAATGCTATCTCTTTTCTCAGCTCAACCTCTCTCTTGCTCTCTCTTGTTCTCTCAACAAGAATTCTTGAGCTCCTCTTGTTCTCTCAACAAGAATGCTTCAGCTCCTCTTGTTCTCTCAACAAGAATGCTTCAGCTCATCTTGTTCTCTCAACAAGAATGATTCAACTCCTCTTGCTCTTGGCATCTCACCAAGAGCCTCTTGGCCTCTCACCAAGATTTCTTCTGCTTCTTCTTCTTACCCAAGAATGGGTGCGCCCACTTGCCTTAATCAAATTCATGAGGGAAGGTGAGGATTTTTCTAATCTGACAGTTGAGATTAGATTAGATGGGTGGTTGAGATTTGGTGTCTCTTCACTCACCCTCACTTTAATCATAAAGTTATCTTTTAATTTGCATCTCACAAATTAATTTGACTAAGACCCACATTCGACAATTTCTCCCCTTAGGCACCTAGGGAAGAGAAACACTTGCCTTGGTACTTCATTTTAATTAAAATTTTAACAAGTGACGAGGAAAATGTTTCCAGGTATATTAATGGCCTGAGATATGAAATCCAAGAGGAAATCAACATGATGACCATGCGAATGGTGGAATATTCTTATCAGTCAACACTGAAAGTGGAGGATAACTTGACCAGAAAACAAAGCCAACGAAACAGAGGGAAAAGTCCAAGCAGAGGAAAGGGAATTGTTCGAGAGAAGTTCTAGAAACCCAAACCTAAAGTAGGAGAGAATCACACTCATACAGAAAGAGGAGGAAGTTCCATAGGTGGACAACATGGTGGAAGAAACTCTGTTTCTTGAGGAAGAGGAAGAATTAGAGGAGGATAAGTGATATTTTATTCTTGTGGAAAGACAGGAAATATGTCTTGGGAATGTCTTGAGAGGAAGAATAAATAAAGAGGTGGAGAAGCTCACATTTCAGAATCTCAAATAAGGAATGTTGAGGTAGAAGCAACAAAAAATGGGAAATCCCTCATGATGATGAAAATTCTCTTAAAGCCAGAGAAGGAGGTGGAAAAATCATTCTAGAGAAACATTATGTTCAGGACTTCTTGCAATACCAAGGACAAGGTATGCAAGGTGATCATAGATAGTGGGAGCACCAATAATTTTGTATCCATAGAAATGGTGGAAAAGCTAGAGTTGGAGACAACTTCACATCCAAACCCATACAAGGTATCATGGTTGAGGAAATGACACCAAGTTATGGTAATTCGACAATGCAATGTTGAATTCAAAATAAGAGGTTATAAATATGAGATTATGTGTGATGTAATCCCCATGGACATTTGTCATGTTCTATTCGGAAGACCATGACAATTTGACATAAATTCCATACATGATGGGAGAAAAAATACTTACACCCTTGAGAAGAATGGTTGTACACACATGTTACTGCCAATGGAGGATAAGCAAGTAAAGGAAGAAGATATCCCAAGAATACTTCTCACGAGTGGGAAGAAACTCTTGAATGAAGTCAAGAAGGAATAGGAGATGCAGTTTTCTATGGTGAGAAAGCCCAAAGTCATCCTGACAAGTACTTCTGTGGATGATATTCCTGTAGAGATTCAGGAACTGTTGGATACTTTCATTGATATTGTGGTGGATGAATTACCTCGTTATTTTCCACCCATTAGGAGTATTAGTCATCACATTGACCTTATTCTAGGAGAAGGTTTTACAAACAAAGAAGCATATAGGTTGACACCTCAAGAGAATGAAGAAGTCAAGAATCAAGTCCAAGATTTGTTGGATAAAGGCTTGGTCAGAGAAAGTTTGAGTTCATGTGCAATACCAACTGTGTTGAGTCCAAAGAAGGATGGAGGATGGATAATGTGCAAAGATTCTAGAGTCATCAACAATATTACCATCATGTATATATTCCATTTACCCATAATGGATGATTTGATGGATTGCTTGAGTGGAGAAAATTATTTTTCCAAGATAGACTTGAAGAGTGGCTATCATCAGATGATAATGAGATAAGGAGATGAATGGAATAAAACATTAAAGACAAATGAAGGGTTGTATGAATGGATTGTTATGCCATTTGGCTTAACAAATCCCCCAAGCACATTCATGAGATTGATGAATGAAGTACTCAAGGAATTCATAGGTAAGTTTGTAATTGTGTATTTGGATGATATCCTAGTCTTCAATAAAACTGAAGAAGAACACTTAAGGCATTTGACATTAGTGATGAGGAGGTTGCAGCAGGAGAAGTTGTTGATAAATTTGAAGGAATATTCTTTCATGAAGACGTAACTCATATAATTGGGTTTTGTGGTCTCTTCAAATAAGTTGAATATGGATCTAGAGAAGGTGAGGGAAATTAAATAATGAATTTCTCCAAGAAGAATATTTGAGGTGAGAAGCTTCCATGGATTGATAAGTTTTTATAGGAAATTCATCAGTAATTTCAGTGGCATTTGTGAACCTATAATGGAAACTATAAAGAAAAAGAACAATTCTTTTAATTGGACAAAAAAATATGAAAAAATCTTCAGAGTATTGAAGGAGAAGATAACAGAGAAGCCTATTCTGGTTCTTCCAAATTTCAAGAAGTTATTTCAGGTGAGGTGTGATGCAAGTGAAGTAGCTATTGGTGCAGTCTTGAGACAAGACAACAAGCAAGTTTCTTATTTCAGTGATAAGTTGAATGACACTAAGAGAAAGTATTCTACATATGATAAGGAGTTTTATGTTGTAATAGAAGCTCTGAAAAAGTGGAGCCACTATCTCATTCCAAAGGAGTTTGTCTTGTACAGTGATAATCAAGCTTTACAATTCATAACCAGACATGAAATGTTAAACCAAAGACATGATAAATGGGTAGAATTCATGCATAATTGTACTTTTTTTATTAATCACATTAGTGGTAGAGCTAACAAATTTGTTGATGCTTTGAGAAGGAGATGTATGATTATGCAGGAATTTCAATTGGATACCTTAGGTTTTGAACACCTTAAGGAAATGTATCATGAAGATACATATTTTAAAGAGGCTTATGAAGCATGTGAGAACCCTTTTCTAAGGGAAAAAAGTCAGTGGATAGATTATCTAATTCAAGATGGATTGTTGTTCAAGGGAAGCCAAATATGTATTCCAATATGCTCAATGAGAGACAACCTGTTGAAAGAAAAACACAATGGAGGATTGGCTGGACATTTCGGCCATGACAAGACTTATGCACAACTGAGTTCTTCATACCATTGGATAGGTATGAGATATGATGTGAATAATTTTGTGGATATATGTATAGTTTTCCAGTATGCAAAAGGGAAGCAACATAATACTAGTTTGTATCAGCCATTGCCTATTCTAGATAGGCCCTGGGATGCCATAAGCATGGATTTTATGTTGGGATTGCCAAGAACCTAGAGGGAGAGTGATTCCATATTTTTTTTGGTTGATAGATTTTCAAATATGACACATTTTATACCATGCCAGAAAACTAGTGATTCTTCTCACATAGAAATGTTTATTTTCAAGGAGGTTGTGAGATTGCATGGTTTTCCCAGGAGTATAGTTTTAGACAAAGATACCAAGTTTGTAGGACACTTTTGGAGAAACCTATGGAAAATAACAGGGACAAATTTTTCTTTCAGTTCAACATATCACCCTCAAATAGATGGACAAATTGAGATGGTAAATCGAAGCTTAGAGAATTTTCTGAGGATTTTGGTCACTGGACATCATAACCAGTGGGATCAAATTCTTCCCCAAGAAATTTTTTCTTATAATGATTCTCCAAACAAAAGCACTAGAAATATTCCATTCCAAATACTATATGGAATTCATTTGAGAGGAATTTCATATTTAAGGGTGTTAGCAATGAGAGTCACACTTAGATTGATGTGAGTGCAATCCCAATACCCATCATAATATAAACTAATTAAATGGTTTGAGTAGGTGGATCGACAAGACTATGAAAGAAAGGGAGAGGGAAATGAAATGTCTGCATAGGCATTCCATTGGGCATGGATTCATAACATCATACAGATCAAAGGAAATCAAACTATATATCAGACAAAGAGATATACAATTATGAGTAGAAGCATGGTGAATATGAAAAAAGGAAGAAAATCCATTATACAGAGATAATTTATGCAATAGATAAATACTTTCTTAAATAATGAAAAATGATTTAATGGGCAAGCTATAGTAGATCCTCTGTTGTTCATGAATCCATCAATCGATGGTAGCTATGATCCTCAAAACCTGCAATATGTTTAAGAAAGAAGATAAAAAATAAGTGGGAAAACAAATAAGACAATCAGATAACAACTCTCATGAATCTTTAATGGAAGAAATGTCATTACAAATAGGCCCTTAGGCTTACAAATGAACAACTAAAACAACTCCTCCATGTCTCTGCTCTCTTGTCTCATGAATCCAACCCTCCTCTCCTCTTGTACAATGAATATATAACAATATATATCCTTTCAAGCTCACCAATTTAAACTCCAACCCCTTTCCCAAAATAGAAACAATTACAAACAGAGAATGACACGTTTTAACTAACTTCCTGCTTTTCAAGAGGCGGAATTCTGAAACATAGGATTCAAAATGACACTTGTAATTCTCAAACTATAACAATTGTGTAAAATATGAGAAAGTTTTTTTTTATATAAGATCATTCCAAAGAAAAAACTCTCTCGGTTTCTTGAAATTCATCTCCAGCTGGTCGTAATACGTGTTGAAAAAACATGTCTCAAACATGAAATCACAAAAAATGAAAAAATAGGGCTCAAATATTCCTTCGAATCTCTCAATGTGTGACACCTATGTAAAAAATGAAAGAGGTTATGTTCTTGGGTCCCTGCTTGACTATAACCTCATTTAGATTTTGAAAATTCATCCTGGTTCACCCGAAAATTCTCGTGGAAGTAAACTGGTCAAAAATACCAGTTCAATAGTCTTAGAACAAAGTTTCTGCAACACCTTCCATAGTGAATTTCATAGCGCCTGTCTAAATTTACAGCACATGAGCCAGTTCGTAGCGCCAAAGTAAAATAAAGTAGCCAAACCCTTCTTGATCTCCAAACAAGAAAAAAAAGATCATGGAGTACCTGATGACCCTGAGTTTGATGCTGGTAATTTTGAATTTTCTCTAGGATGCTTGTAACCTATCCAACTCACAACCCACTTCCTTAACTAGTTCACAACATCAACTAAAATATAGCTTGCACACTTCGAGGAGGCTATTAGTTGATGGTATGACATAATCCCTGGGAATTTGTTTGAAATACAAGATCTGAAAACAATAAGATCTTCTATGTCATGATTCTTTAAGCCTACAGTTATATGTGATAATGTATGGCTCCACAGGGGATGGCATGCTCCTTGTGAGGTTCCAAGAATATGAAGTTAAGTGCCTTATCCATTCCATCTCTGCATACTGTATTCCTGAAAACATATCTTCCCCTTATTGAAAAATAAAAACACTGTCATATGATGCAAACTGAACTCACACTATAGACAAATTCAAACTGAAAATCACATGCTCATGGAGTGAGATTATTTATGTACATCAACCTAAACTAATCTATCTAGCTGAGCTTCTTTTCTTAATTGAAGTCATAGTTCCAATGCAACCATGTGAGTATCAAACTGATGAAAATAACTCCTTCCATGCAATGGTTCGAAATAATTTTCAAGTGATATGAAGCTTGCAACAAGAGGTTAGTAAGAAATGGATACTTATAACTATGATATGAAATCATACCAACAAATGGATCATAAGAAACCTTTGAAAAATACAACTCTATGTAAAAATCCACAGGATCATGAAACTTATGAAAATACATTTCTAGTTGGTTAAGAAAACCATATTGCTCCTCTATGAAAGTTGATTCATCAATAAAATGATGGTCCTCATATACTTTATAACTAATCATATGTTGTTGGATGTTTGTTGCAAGTGCAGGTATAGAAATGATAGCCATTTCCTCATTGATCTGTGGAGTTTTTTGCTCATCAATAGGTGATAAAGAGAATTCCAACTGTTGCTACAATTCTTCCCTATCTTATTCATTATCATATACTGGTTGGCTTCTAATAATCTCTGTATGTGCTTTAGTAAATATCTTCTCTTTATCATTTGAATACTCAAAGGAAAAAATTTGATTTCCATGACAACTTAAAACATTAGATACATTTGATATAATGTCAAAAGTATCTACATCTTGGCTATCACTTTGAAGATCGTCAACCTCTTGATCATAATGAAAAGTCTCTTCTACTGCAACATACTCTTTAAGAATATTTGATCCTTTACTCAAAAAATCAAATTCATAACAACAGTCTTGATAAAGGAAATCAACTGCAAATTTCTCCTTACAAAACAAACGAAATGCAGGATGAAAATGTCTTAGTGAAGTAATACAAGCAACCGGGAGTGATCTACACCAATCACGAGATGCTCCATCTAAAGAGTATGTAAACAATTTCATGAGGACATATTCATGTACAATTTTCATCTTAATCATGCACTCATGAAAGTCTAATAAAAACTCAGCTGGTACTTCCCAATCCTCTCCTCTAAACCTAGGAAGGCAACCTTCCCATTCATCTCTACTAGGCATTCGATTTGGAAAACTGACTATCTTTGAAAAATCATAGAAAGCATACCTCTGAGATATGATATTGTTCATTTAAAAAAAATGGAGTCTCCAATAGATATATGAACAGTGGAGTCTCCATGGTGAAAGATAAGAAGTCTAAAAGTGTCTAGCTTCAGTTCACCATCCAAATCTAGATCTAATCATCATAGTTCACCAAGGGAAGGTGTCTTCATTATCGTCCCCGATAACGATGCCACAAATGTTAGCACTGATATTCACACTTAGCGTGTTGTGAGTGCAATCCCAGTACCCATCAGAATATAAATTAATTAAATGGTTTGAGTAGGTGGATCAACAAGACTAGGAAAGAAAGTGAGAGGGAAACAAAATGTCTGTAGAGGCATTCCATTGGGCATGGAGTTAGAACCTCCTACAGATCAAAGGAAATCAAACAATATATCAGACAAAGAGATATATAATGATGAGTAGAAGCCTGGTGAATATGACAAAAGGAAAAACATCCATTATACATAGATCATTTCTCCAATAGATAAATATTTGTTTAAACAATGAACAATGATTTAATGGGAAAGCTACAACATATCCTTTGTTGTTCATGAATCCATCAATCAATGACAAATATGATCCTCAAAACCTGAAATATGTTCAAGCAAGAAGATAACAAAGAAGTGGGAAAACAAAGACAACAATATGATAACATCTCTCATGAATCTTTAATGACAGAAAATGTCATTACAAACATGCCCCCAGGCTTACAAATGAGCAACTAAAACTGCTCCTCCAGCTCTCTCCTCTCTTGGATAATGAATCCAACCATCCTCTCCTCTTGTACAATTAATATATATAAATATAGGTCCTTTCCAGCTCATCAATTCGAACTCCAACCCATTTCCCAAAATAGAAACAGTTACAAATAGAGAATGACACATTTTAACTAATTTCTTGCTTTTCAGGAGGAAAAATTCTGAAAAATAGGCTTCCAAATGACACTTGTAATTCTCAAACTATAATAGATCTGTAAAATCTAAGAACATTTTTCGTATATAAGCTTGTTCCAAAGAAAAACCTCTCTCAGTTTCTTGAAATTCATCTCCAGTTGGTCGGAATACGTGTCGCAAAAACATGTCTCAAACATGAAATCATGAAAACTGAAAAAATAGGGCTCAAAGATTCCGTCGAATATCCCAATCCATGATACCTGTGTAAAAAATGAATGTTCTTGGGTCCATTCTTGAAAATAACCTCCTTTGGATTTTTAAAATTCATCCTAGTTCACCCGAAAATGCTCTTGGAAGTCAGTTGGTAAAAAATACTAGTTCATCAGTCTTAGAGAAGAGTTTCTACAACACATTCCATAACACATTTCGTAGTGCCTGTCTAAATTTGTAGTGGCTGAGCCAGTTTGTAGTGCCAAAGTAAAATAACGTATCCAAACCTTTCCTAATCTCCAAACAAGACAAAAAATCTCATGGAGTACCTGATGACCCTGAGTTTGATGCTGGTAATTTTGAATTTGCACCAATATGTTTGCAACCTATCCAACCCACAACCCTCTTCCTTAACTAGTTCACAGCACTAGTTCGTAGTGCCAACTCAAATATAGCTTTCACACTTCAAGGACGTTGTTAGTTGATGGTATGACATAATCCCTGAGAATTTGTTTAAACTACAAGATATGAAAACAATAAGATCTTCTGTGTCATGATTCTTTAACCCTAAAATTCTATGTGATAACAAAAGGATTTGAAACATGATGAGTTCAAGAGTGCCGGAGTAGAAGAATTTTCTGTAGAAATGTAGAAGCTTCATGATCAGATAAAGAGACAGCTGCTAGAGAGCAGTCAAAAGTATAAAATCCAAGTTGATCAAAAAAGGAGAGAGGTTCATTTTAAAGTTGGAGATAAAGTTTTAGCACACTTGAGGAAAGAGAGGTTCCCAAGGGGAACATATAATAAATTAAATATGAAGAAAATAGGACAATGTAAGATACTCAGAAAGTTTGATGCAAATGCATATGATATTGAGCTTACATAGGATGTGGGAATATCACCCATATTCAATGTTTCAGACCTGTATCCTTATAGGATGAATGATACATGAGGATCAAATGATCAAAAGGAGATTCAATGGGAGAAGCAGATTCCAACAATAGAAAAGAAAAAGATGAATAAGATCATAGATCTGACGATTGAAAATAAGACCACGAGAAAGACTTATTTTGAGTACCTCGTGAAGTGGAAGGCTCACCCAACAAAGGATGCTAGTTGGGTAAATGAATCTGACATATAGAAGCATGGGAAAATAGTGCAGGAGCTCATGGACATGAGTCCATGAATTTTTGGCCAGAGGAGTATGATGCAGGAGAATCACAATCATCATTAAAGAAGCTAGGTGGAAGACAACTCAACACCCAACACACATATTTCAAATTGTTTTTGAATTCCAAGGGGGAGTGCGTTTTTCTATTTTGAAAAGATTGTAATTTAAAGATGTTAAATATTTTGAGGAAAGAGCCATCACATAAGGCCACCAAGGATTGTGATCATTTTAATTATAAGATAAGGTTGTATAGATACTGAGTATCGACTCATATCTGAGTGTAATTTCCATTCCATGTAATAGTACTTAGTAGATCGATGAATTTACTGTGATAGGATAGATCTAAGGTAGTTTGGAGGGAAGGATCGAGAAGCCCCTTCATTGTATAAATATATCTATTGTATGCCCAAATGAGGCTATTGATTGTTATTGTAGAGGTTGCTGAATATTGTAGTTGTTGCTGAATGTTATTGTTGCTAAGAGAGTTGTTGAAGATTATGAGGAGTTGCAGAGAACTGTATGAGTCCATGTGACTCCATGTACATATTTTACTGAATGAATACAATCAAAGATGTTTGATTCCAATTGTATGGTGTTGTGTTCATCTGATTTATTTGAGTACATGTGATGTTTCTTTATGTTCTTCGTGTGTTATCTGTTTATGTATATTTTATGCATGAATATGTTTTTCATGGTTAAGTGTGGAAACCTTTTATGTTTCTGTAAGTTTAATTTGTTTTCTCTTCTGAGATTCTTGGTGCAAGGAGTGTAGAGTGCCCACAAGGAGTGAGTAGGCTGAGTCGAGATAGACTTAGAATTTCAGGAGAGATAACGTGAATTTACAGTGGAAGTGCAAGGAGTGCACAATTGTTTAGTTGAAGTGTAGAGAGTGCACAATTGTTTAGAGGAGAGAAATGATTTGAGAAGACCCATGCAAGGAGTGCATCGGGCCAACACTTTATTTAAGTGTTGAAGAAGTTCCAGAGGAGTCGAATGCAAGGAGTGTGTGAGGAGATTTTCTTCAAAAATATCTAAGTCTAAAAGTTTCTCAAAAATCTCTAAGTCTGAAATTTATCAGAAGTTTCAGTGATGCAAGGAGTGCACCAGAGGTCTATAAAAATCAGAGGAACAAAGCTCAGAAGAGATAGAAAGTATAAAAGTTCCATAGGAGGGACTTAGAAAATTTATGAGTCCAAATATTTAAAGCATTAGAGGAGTGAACAAGAATGCGCCAGAGATTCTATTGATCTCGTGCAGTCAAGCTCAAAAAGGATAGTAGTTGTAATATTCAAGGAGGGGAAGATTCATTGTTTAGAAGTTGAACAATGTAGATTTGATCAGGATGATCTAGGGTTTTTTGTTACCCTCAGATCTAGAGAAGTAGTGCAAGGTTTAAACCTTGTAAGTCTCTAAGACTTTGACCATTTGGAGAAGTCGTAAAGAAAGTTTAAAGGAGAAAATATCTATAGTCAAGATCGATTCAAGAGGTTGTAGGAGAAAGGACATTCATTGGATCAAAAAGAGTTGTGCGAGGTTTAATCGACAAAGTATTTTAGACTTTGTGTATTCAGAGGATTCAATGCATGGAAAAGTCGGAACCCCTGAAATCCCGAAAGCCTGAGTGAATCATGGACATTGAAAAAGAGAGGTCACGTGTCAGTAGATCATGTACTCCGATGGATTAACACTTCAGAGGAAGTTTGGAGACGGGACCCCCGAAGTCCTGAAGACCCAGAGTTCTTCAGGGTTGTCCATCAAAAAGAACATGCATGGATAGATTGGGAGATCTGGAAGATAGTCACCCTAGGATAATAGTGAGAAGAGGAGGTCGATATATCGGGAGTCCTAAAGTTCGAAGTAGATCTAGACTATTGATCATAGGAGGGTACGTGGCAACATATCTGGCGGTCCGATGCTCTGGGGAAAACAGAGTAGTGCTATTTATACTTGTGGAGGCCCAAATTCCTAGAGTAAATCCCAACTATCCATTGGATAGGATGCATGGTGCAAGATCCCACAATCCGAAAACTCGACACTTYGACAAAATCAAAGTGTTGTGCAGACGAGGAGAAAATCACCGAAAGGCATCCTTTTCATCGATCTAGGAGGGGACACGTGGAGACAGGAGAACTTATTTGATGTTTCACTRTCGAGAGATATAAAGTGTTGTGTTGTTTGAAGACCAATGGAAATCACTGAATCTCGAAGGGAATTGAGCTATACCTTCCATTTGATCGAAGCTTGTGGATCGTCGATTTGAGACTCGCGTAAAGTGCTTTTCGATGATCCGAGAAAGTTGTGGAAAAAGGGCGTTGTGAAGAAGTTTCCAAAGCTTGAAAACATAATCTAGGTCATTGATCATAGTGCTCATTTTGGACTGTTGGTCTAGCCACTCAGTGTTTGATAGTTCGGGGAATCTGTGTTAAGATATAAGAGGGATAGGAAGGTCCTGAAGTCCCAAAATTTTTGGAGGAAGAAGCTTTGGTCCACGGTTTTGGACCTCGGTCTTTGGGGAGGCTTTATCAGCACTCGAGGACTCCCAAAAAGTAAAATTTACACTCGGTAAGAAGGTTTAAGGACCTATGCATTAATAATTTGGTCTTGAAGGGAGACTGTGAGCTAATTTGAGCTCCCGACTAGAACGATTCTAGATGGGGAGGTCGGGCAAACCCTGTGAGAGGGTGGGGTCTACATCACTAGTCACTACTATGAACTCATGGAGACATAACATTATTCTAATCCAAACATATGTCCTAGAAGAATCGTTGTCCATGGTATATAAAAAATTCTTTCAACCTGGACCATTCTCCACAGGGAGAATGTCTTTCCACCAACAATCTATCAACCTGGACCATCCTCCACAGGGAGGATGTATGTCCACCATCAGTCTATCCTTATTGGACCATTCTCCACCTTGAAAATGTATTTCCATTAGCGCACAGACTATCCATCTAGATGAAAATCATCTCCAACAATAGTGGTATTCTATATGGCAATAAGAACAATGCCATCCAATAGAACAAAACGATGTCTATCCATAGTAGTATACAACTAGTATCTAATGGTACACAACCACTCCTAGTAGCACAAAACTACTATCCAATGACACATAATCACTTCCAATGGATCACATCCACCACATTAGCATACAATTACTGTCAAGAGACATATAGTCTCCACAATAATCATATCATTTAATATCAACCCACATAAATACAAACTGAGTCATCTGGGCCATTCCTCCACTCACATCTGTGATATCTGGAAGAGAATCTACCCTTGGAAAGTAAAAACATCAGCCATGGTATATCTGGACTATTATTCCCAATAATAGAAGTATAATTGTCCCTAATTTCTGAGCCTGAACCATTCACCTAACTGGGCCATTCCTTTGGCACTAATCACAGTGCAACCCTAAGAGAATGAGTTTTCCCTAGGGAATGCTTGTCCCTAACTTCTAAACCTAGACCATTCACCTAACTGGGCCATTCTTCCAGCACTAATCATAGTACTGTTGGAAGATTGGTTGTTGTCATTGATGTCAACCCTAGTCATGGGTTTTGGACCACAAGATTGATAAAGGTATTTGGACATGAAGGAAAATGCACATGCATATACAACATCCATGAATGGATAGTATACATTATGTTGTTTCTGGTGGTATGTGTCACGTCACGTGGATCGTCATGGTTGAGGAGAATGAATTTTTGAAGATGACAAAGTGAATTGAAGAAGGAAGTACATGTAGGCCCTGAAGATAATTAAAGAAAAGAATTACAAAATAAGAAAGTGTCAGGTCGGCCCTAATGTTAAAATGAAGTGACATAAATGATATAAATAAACATCATTATACATTCATTTTGATACAAGTCAAATTTCAGAGGATATAATAAGTAAATAAGGCCATATTTCAAGGGAGGATGAAGTCTTTTGGTGATGTGTTCTAAGGTATGTTATTTTCAGGTCATCTTACCATTTTTTCTATAACCTTTTTTTCTAGAACGATTCAGATGGTGAAATCGCTACGGTATTGAGAAGACATATTAAGGTACCTCTGGTAAAAGGTTAAGTGCTTGATTCACTATAATTATGGAGATACACTCTGTGGAAAATAGGGTTTGTGACCAGTCCTGAAGCTAGTCAATAAACATGTGTTCCGGGTAAAACAATCATAACTTCTTCATACAAAATCCAAATGAAGTGGGACCACTTCCATTGGAAAGAGTATGGACTTTAGTTTCTTGTGTGTGAGTTTTAGAATCATATGTTAAATATTGCGTGTGGGAAATTATGTACAAGTTGGGTCTTCTTAATAGACCAGAATTGAATAAAGTCTACCATTCTTTCTATAACCTGTTTTTGGGGAGGATTCAAGGAGTGAAAATTGGAGGAGTTTCAAAGAATACATTGAGTAATATTATATATAGGATCAGAGTACTCCAAGAATTGAAGAATTCCAGAAATTGAAGAAGTCTCAGGAAGCATTATCAGGTTCTATGTAATGATTGGTTGATGGTGATGATTTAATGTAAAGTTTTATTATCTATCATATATTCTTGGGTGGAAAGAAGGGGCAAGGATTTAGAGTTCAACTCTCTCTTGATATTGGAGGATTGTATCTTCCTCTTGGAGGTTTATCCCTCCCTTTACATTTGGAAGCTGTAGCTACCTTTGGAAGTCATTACTTCCCTTGAACAATAACTATTGATTATTTCTCATATATTGTGCATGGTGTATTGTGGTGTATTGGTGTAGCCCTTATACTATTGTTCATTTCTCATTGGATATAGTTGAATGGTTTAAGTATAAATTGAAAAAGGTTTTAAATTGTACTTGATACTGATTCACCCCCCTCTCAGTATCAACAATTGGTATCAGAGCAGGTTACCTTAAGTACAGTTTAACCACTGGAAGGAAGATCCTAAGAAGAAATGGAAGACAAAATTCTAAATGAGATTCCACCATTTGATGGAAACAATTTTGAATACTGGAGTAATAGAATGGAAACTTACTTGAAAGCTATTGGGGCAGATGTTTGGTTCTCATTTGCTTCAG
Source organism: Picea mariana (assembly GCA_032191745.1). Classification (NCBI taxonomy): domain Eukaryota; kingdom Viridiplantae; phylum Streptophyta; class Pinopsida; order Pinales; family Pinaceae; genus Picea; species Picea mariana. The sequence continues at coordinate 16,259 of JASDQU010503636.1, forward strand.
GATACAATGCTTCGAAGAAACCAAAGACTGTAGCTCAGAAGGAAGCAAAAAGGAACAAAAAATTGGCAATAGATACCATTCTGGATGGATTGACAGATTCAGTGAAATCCAAGGTGGGATCATGTGCATCATCAAAAGAGCTTTGGGACAAGCTACAAGACCTTTATTTAAGGTAAGATGTAGAAGAAGAAGAAGAAGAATAAGAAGTTGAAGAAAATTACAATATCTCAGATTTCAAAGAAGAAAATAGAGGTCATTTCTTTTGCTTTAATTGTGAAGGAGTAGGTCATGTTGAATTTGAATGTCCTCATCCAAGGATTGAAAGAAATGACATTGAAGAAGAAAATTACAATGAAGAAGAAGAATATCATGAAGAAAAAATTATTCAACAAAAAGATGAGAATTTTAAAAAATTGAAGCATGTTGAGATTGAAAATAGCAAGCTCAAAGACATGCAAAGAAAACTAAGAAGTGAATTGGTTAGTTGTGAAAAGATAGTTGTAATCTTGAAGAAACAATTAGAAGACTTTGAGAAACTAAGAGAAGAAACCATTTCCTTGAAAAATCTACTCAAAGAAGAAAGAAGAATAGGAGAATTAAGGAATGTCCAAATGAAGAAGAAAGAAGAAGATTGTGAGAAACTTGAACAAGAAGTTGTCTCATTGAGGAAGAGCTTAAGAAACTCTCAAGTGCCAAAAGACTTAACACATATTGGATGCATGGGTGAAACTTCATAAAAAGAAGATGCAAATACCAACAAGAAGGTTGAAGAAAGAGCTACACAGATAGTTGATGAGAAGTGGACCAGGATACCAGAAAGAAGAAATGATTACAAAAGAGATGAATATCCAAGAAGATCTCCTACCTTCAGGAATCAAAGAATATTCAATCAGTATAAAGGAAACTACAAAAGAATAGATCATGAACCCATATGAACTACATCACAAAGAAGCCCACTTACTCCAAGGTATCAAATTTTTTTCTTGGTCATTGTTATACTTGCAAAATTTTTGGACATAAGACAATTAATTGCAGAATCAATGAAAGGAACAAATACGCAAGAAACATGAATGGTGTAAATAGAAGATATGGAAATAATCATGGATTTGTCAATAGAAGTTATAATTCATTTTCCCCATTGATGGACAAAAATATTTCATGCTACAAATGTAATTATCTTGGTCACAAAGCATGCGATTGCAGATATATGAATGAAGATGTCCGTATGCCAACCACAGTATGGAGAAGGAAAGAGATTCCAAACAATGAAGATTGTCAAATAGCATTGACCACTGAAGAATGTAAAGAAGAAGATGAATGGTACATAGACAATGGATGTTCTTCACACATGACCAAGGATCAAGACAAATTCATCAGTTTGAAGAGAAAGGGTGACAATGTTGCATTTGGAGATGACTCATCTGCCAAAATACTTGGAGAAGGTGTAGTAGAGCTTGGAAGAAAAAATGTAAAAGCAAAGAATGTTCTATTGGTTGAACACTTGAATCATAATCTACTCAGTGTTAGTAAAATGTGTGACCAAGGATACACTCTTACGTTTGATTCCCGAAAATGCAAAATCAGAGAAAATAACTCAGGAAGATTGGTTGCAACTGCAACAAGAAGACCGAACAACATATACATACTAGACATGAATAAGAGAGAGAAGAAATAAGCCACAGAAAAGGATTCTAAGGAAGAAAAAGTCCCAAAGACCAAAAATAAGGATGAAGTATTATTGAGTGCCACATGTTCAGGGGGAGCAGCCCTAAAGAAGAGAGTTACATTTTTCCATTAAACTCAGGGAGAGCAGCCCTAAACTTTGCCATTGATGTCAAAGGGGGAGATAAATTGGGATCATGATGATAGGGGGAGCATGAGTGTTGCCATAAATGACAAAAGGGGAGATTGTTGGAAGATTGGTTGTTGTCATTGATGTCAACCCTAGTCATGGGTTTTGGACCACAAGATTGATAAAGGTATTTGGACATGAAGGACAATGCACATGCATATACAACACCCATGAATGGATAATATACATCATTTTGTTTCTGGTGGTATGTGGCACGTCATGTGGAACTTCATGGTTGAGGAGAAATGAATTTTTGAAGATGACAAAGTGAATTGAAGAAGGAAGTACATGTAGGCCCTGAAGATAATTAAAGAAAATAATTACAAAATAAGAAAGTGTCAGGTCAGCCCTAATGTTAAAATGAAGTCAAATAAATGGTATAAATAAACATCATTATGCATTCATTTTTATACAATTCGAATTTCAAAGGAAATAAGAAGTGAAGAAGGCCGAATTTCAAGGGAGGATGAAGTCTTTTGGTGATGTGTTCTAAGGTATGTCATTTTCATGTCATCTTACCATTTTTTCCATAAATTTTTTTATATAATGATCCATATGGTTAAATTGCTATGGTATTGAGAAGACATATCAAGGTACCTCTGGTAAAAATTTAAGCTCTTGATTCTCTATAATTATGGAGATACACTTTGTGGAAGATAGGGTTTGTGACCAGTCCTGAAGCTAGTCAATAAACATGTGTTCCAGGTAAAATAGTCATAACTTCTTCATAAAGAATCCAAATGAAGCGGGACCACTTCCATTGAAAATAGTACATATTTTAGTTTCTTGTGTGCGAGTTTCATAATTGGATGTTAAATATTGAGCGTGGGGCATTCTATACAAGTTGGGTCTTCTGAATAGACCAGAATTGAATAAAGTCTACCATTCTTTCTATAACCTCTTGTTGGGGAGGATTCAAGGAGTGAAAATTGGAGGAGTTTCAGAGAATACATTAAGTAATATTATCTATAGGATTAGAGTACTCCAAGAATTGAAGAATTGCAGAAATTGAAGAAGTCTCAGGAAGCATTATCAGGTTCTATGTAATGATTGGTTGATGGTGATGATTTAATGTAAAGTTTTATTATCTATCATATATTCTTGGGTGGAAAGAAGGGGCAAGGATGGAGAGTTAAAGTCTCTCTTGATATTGGAGGATTGTATCTTCCTCTTGGAGGTTTATCCCTCCCTTTACATTTGGAATCTGTAGCTACCTTTGGAAGTCATTACTTCCCTTAAACAATAACTATTGATTATTTCTCATATATTGTGCATGGTGTATTGGGGTGTATTGGTGTAACTCTTATACTATTTTTCATTGATCATTGGATATAGTTGAATGGTTTAAGTATAAGTTGAAAAAAGTTTTAAATTGTACTTGATACCGATTCACCCCCCTCTCAGTATCAACAAGTACAACATGGAGAGAATGAGTCTTCCCGAGGGAATGACTATCTAGACCATTTCCTAATGGAAATGAATGTTCTACACCAACATATTATAATAGACCATTCTTTGAAACATCTCACAACTATGAACTTCAAAAGAATCACTTCTTGAAGAGGCAGAACATTCTGCTTTACCACTACTCAGAGTGATTTCCAAGAATAATGCATATCCTAGACCATTCCCCCACACTGGCCATAAGGGGAATCATTGTCTCTGGTACATCAACAATCTATCATACCATTTTCATTACGAAATGAATGTCCGATCTAGACCATTTTCTGAACTGGAAAGTGCCTATTCGTCAGAAATCTTGAGCCACTTTCCTGAATGGAATGTGACTGCCCAACCTGAACCATTTTCCAAAATGGAAAATGAACGCCGATAAATTAATAACATATAAGTTCTCCCTCCCAACTTGGGAGTAATCTCTTCCTTTTCCAATAAGGAATTCATCTCCATGAGTACCAACTTATTCCTTAAGTACACAAACTTTTCACCTTGGATAGAGGCTTTAGCAAAATATCTTCTATCTACTCATTTGTGGAGATATACTGGAGAACTGTTTCTCCCCTTTGGACTCTATCATGGAGAAAATAATACTCGATCTCAATGTTCTTCGACTTGTCATGGAACACTGAGTTCTTTGAAATATTCACACAACTATGATTATCACAATATATCACGGTCGAATCCAACACCTGATCAAACAGTCCAAAAACTAGCTTACGAAGCCACACTGCTTCTGTACAAGCATCACAAGATGCAATATACTATACTTCTGTAGTGTTGAGTGCAATTTTTTTTGTTTCTTGATATCCCATGATATAGTGGAAAAGCTCAAACTGAAACATGTCTAAGAAGAACTTCTTTAGTTATCTGCAGTCCTTGTCCAAACTGAATCGATAAATCCATGTAGTTGTATATCATGTCCCACAAGGAAAATATCCGACCAAGTATTCTCTAAATACATTAACGAGCCAATAAATTATCGATACAAAGATGGGTTTTCTTGATCAGAGTCTCTCAAATTATTCAGATCTATCATCATGGGAGTTTTCCATGGATTTGCAATCCATCATCCCAAACTTCTCAATAACCATTTCAATATACTTCCTCTATCATAGGAAGTTTTCACCACGCTTCTGCTATACATGAGAGGCTTTGCACCAAGTTGCTTGAATCCATACAAGGTCTTCTTCCATATACATACAAGGGTCTCCTTATGGTATACCTCAAAACCTTGAGGTTTCTCTACATATTCTTTTTCTTCAATGACTTTGTTGAGAAGAATAGTCTTTACATTCATCTGATGTAAACTCGAACCCATGGATACTGCAAGAGATATAATGGCTCAAGTAGAGGTATGTCTGGTTATTAGAATAAGGCTGTCACCATAGTATTTTCCCTCCTCTTGGGATAACCCTCTAGCTCAGAGTCTCGCCTTGTATCTCTCAATGCTTCCATTTATAAGTCTTTTGCACAATTTCTCACATACATTACTCTTCATCACAACTTCCTTCCATTCCTTCTGCTTGAATTCTTATAGTGGGTTCAAAATGGTTCAATTGGTTGTTATGGATTTTCTTTCTTTATTGAAATCTTCATGTTCTCTTTCATGTTGGAGTCCATGGAATCTTCTATAGATTACATGCCCTTCTTTTCTGAAGGCTCCAACTTTTTCCTTCCACCATAAGAACATAAATGCAAATGAACAACCAAGGATATTCAAGGCTTGTTTTCGAAGAAGACTTCTTCTGGAGTCAAGTTGAACATGTTTTGCTTATCATGGTTGCTACTTATAATGAAGAACATGGAAATATACTTCATAGTATTCACAAATTATTTAATCGATCATATCATTGGGGATTATCTCCCTCCTAATCCCAGCTTCATTCCTGAATGAGCAATATACATTCTCTTATTTTGGAATTCTATGATCAACTCCCTCCATCTAAGAGATTCCATGCTTCTGTCTCCTACATCTATCCTTTCTTTTTGTAAAGTGTCAGAAGATTGTTCTGGTTTCCTTTTGATTCCTGACTTCCTTCGAGTCTGACTCCTTTGAGTCTCTTTAAGCTTGTTTCTATTTGTTATAATTGTTTCCCATCTAGAAGTTGTGTCATCCTTCTTCTATAACTACTTCTGCAAGGATTGTTTGTCACAAGGGTGCCTACCCAGATCAAGAACAAAAAGATAAAACAAGAAATATATATCTAAAGGAGATGTTAGTTCATTTTGCGAATAAGTACAATAAGAATCTATATCAATAGTATTCATATGCAGTGAATTATTCATTTCACCTAACAACAATAGAATATTTCGAATATTTCTTTCACAATTTGTAATGTAGCAACTATCACCCTTGATATATATATAAATTTTAACAATTTAATCAAAACCGAAACCTGAAGCCTCACTTACTATGGAGGGTGTGCTTGTTCTTCTGAATGCACTGAATCGAAGATTACATCTTGTACAATATATCTCATACTTTCCCTACAAACACACTCATGTTTTGCTAGATGATATAACTTAGATAACATATACAAGTGCATACCTTTGAAACCTTGCAACATCATCCAACTTGTCTTCCAATCTGAAACTAGATACCATCTTGATAAGAAGATATTAGAAACTCAATTAGAAGATTCAATGATTATAACAAGCTAGAAACTCTAAAATTTCAAATTTTACCACAAAATCAATTTGACTAGAAGTCAACCTTTGAATTTGACTTTGACCAGTCAACCTTTGACCTTGACTAGTCAAACTTTGACTTGACTTTGACCAAAAATTTAAAACTAACGGTTTTACTAGCTGAGAGTACCAAGAGGTGTGCTAGGATAGGGTGCACTAGTATGTCAAGTAATCAAGTCAAAAGTTTCATCATAAGTTCCTGAACACAAGGGTTAGGGTTTGTTGCAACTGCATAAATAGAAAACCTAGCTGCAGTTGTAACTAGTGCCACAATGAGCTTAACAAATAACTTCCCAATCTATCTTCCAGTGGTTATACTGTATGAAGATAGTGTGGGACCATAAAATTTTAGAAATAAATATATGTGCTCATTTTTCCATAGAAAATATAGCAATATTGTCACCCAACCATAGGCTAAAGCCACCCCCGAGCACCTTAACCTTGACAGATAGAATAATTCCAGAAGAAAACCCTTATAACCAATAGTCAATTAAGGTGGCATATGTCCCTCCAAATATATCACACCAAGTAGAGAGTCCAAACCATAACCAAGGAAGAAATTCCAAACCATAACCAAATACCAAAAATCCTAGTTGCACTAGTTGCAACTTCACTCCAAAACTTGCGCACCACTAGTTTGTGTGAGCTATGAGAGTGTGTGTCAAATGAGTTCTAGTGCCATCTTATTTATAGTCTTCCAAGTGACCTAATTGGGACGACTTGTACTTACGGAGGATAATAATTTAATATAAATTATTATCTTGAGCCGACTTGCCTTCTAGGGTTATTATCCAATGTTTTAGGGTTTCTCTTGCTTCCCATAATATTCTATTCTCATCAAAGGTTTCACGTAGAGGTTAATACCTCCTGTAGCTACCATAATATTAACACCCTTAGGTATCAGAACAATATCCCACACATCATTCTTCATGATGGACCGATACTCCTCCATACTAACTGACTAGATTCCTCCTCATAACAGGAAGGCTCAAAACAAATGATGTGGCTCATAGATGTGACATAACATGAATATCTCTGAGGTCTCTTTCTCGCTCAGAAGGTGCCACGAGGAGATACATGTCCTTATACCTCTTGTAGAGTCTGATGAGCTCATGTAGGTCTCTTCTGACCTACTGTGATATCTCTGGGAACATCAATTGGAGCTACAAGATCAATGGGATCAATTGGATCAATAGGCTCAACTGTCTCCCTCTGAACTATGGGAGGGTGAGGGGGAGAAGGAACCATCTCTTCCTATATCTCACTATCAATCTCCAAGTGATATCCTATATATCTTTTGAAGGATACCTCCTCCTCAAAGGTAACATCTATGCTCACCTCAATTTGTCTCTGACCAAGGATGTAGATCTTGTATTCCTTCGAAGACTCATTGTACCCCACAAATGTACCATTTTTGCATGAAGGATCTAGCTTGATCCTTTCATCCTTGGGTACATGAATGTATACTGGACACCCAAATATCCTGAAGTGTCCAACCTCAGGCTTCACTCATGAAATGTGTCCATACTAGACATCTCATGGTTCCCTTGTGGAACACATGTCTAAGACATATCGAGGTTTCCTCATGAGACCAATGTCTAAGGCATATCGAGGTTACCTCATGGAAACAATGTCTCACAATAAATATCGAGGTTTCCTCGTGAAACCAATTTCGTGGTTCCTTCATCTGACCGTCTGAGGCACGTCACGATGAAGTCTACAATCCCCCCTACTAGTCCACATAGGACCCTCCGAGGATAATGTCTCATGATGCTGCCTCAAGCACCAACACATTAACACAAGCTTCATGTGATCCTTGCAAACACACTTCCTATTCATGATACGAATAATGATCAATATGGCAACCTTGTGACAATATTTTTCAATAACCATGTAGATGATGAAGCATCCATTCACATAGGGTCATGTCCACATGCATACTTCTTTATCATTGTCCAAGGATACGCCAACCAAATTCTAAATGAGGTTGTTGTTCTATAAGAAATTATATATCCTAGAACTCATATAAGTGTTTATGGTCCTCTCTTCCTCTTCCAAATATTTTTGGGAGCACCCAAGTGAGGAATAGAAGAAAAATTCCTTCATCCCTCCTTAACTCACCACTTAGCATATCATACACTCATTATCCTAGCCTTTGATTCCCATGCTATCTATCCTCAGGACCAACGATTCCCACATGTCATCCTCACGGTACTCATTTACACATGTCATGTCATCTGCATCTCATCATTAACATCGTGAGACCCTAAGAGAACATGTAGATGTGAAACAGATGCATAATACTATTGGCCATGATTTTAGATAGAGCGTAGGTGAAGTACATTATGACCATCGGAATTATGTTTGGTTTTGCATCATGACCCTTCTCAAGTTCATACACATAAATCTAATCAACACACACATAGAAAGAGGCATCAATATCATGCGCTGCAACACCAAACCGAGCAACGACTAGTTCACTTGGAATATTACTTTCCTTCTCTCATCGAATTTGATTTTGTGATCTACAATAACCACAAAAATTTCTCTAGTTTGCGCTAGCCCGAATTCTCTACCTCATTTTAATTTGAAATATTTTTCTCGTTCCTCTCCCTAAGTGATGATTTTTATTTTTGTCTTTTAGATTTCATATTTGGAATGTTAAGCAGATCTTCTAGGAAATATTTATGTGGATTATCCAACACGTCACCCAAGTTTGAAAAACCCAAATTTCAATATGGGTATTCTATCATGCCAATGTAGCGAGTCAGCCTCCGTGCTAATAAGGAAAGGACCCTGTCATAAGCTAATGTTTCCCCATCATTGAAGGGCTTGTAGCACTCAAAGTAGTGCTCTGCCTTTGTACAACCATACAAATAAAGTTTCTAAATATCAATGTCTAGGGAAATTGAGCTTACTAAAAAATAGAGGCTATCATCAGTTCTTGATCATGTGGGTAGTCATTAGTTCGATTCTTTCCAATGCCCCAGAAAATAATTATAAAACTCAATGATATTTATTTTTGTGTGGGCATTACTCCTTCACCAATATCATCTACAATGCCTACTCCTTCTAAGCTGAGAAATATCTTCTCTTGCAATCTCTAGCCTCTTTACAACTACCTTAGTCCCATATTCAAGCATGCCCTATGAATCTTTTAAATGGGACTAACCATTCCATATGGGAAATAGAATACCAACACAGACAATATTACCCTGCTGCTATGCATCATAGCAATCTATCTCTCATTTTCCTGGGCTCTCCTATGGGGGAGTCAAGCCTAGTTCTTCTCTGATACCATGTTGATTTTTCATATATGAGATAATATGTGTGATTGATATATAATCGATATATTATCTAATGATGAGTGTTCCATTTATAGATAACATATGGTGACTATCCATGAAAAGATGTGTCCCTTGGATAATAAATAACTACTTATTATTATATATATTTATACCTTGTATTATAAATATCATGTCATATATATATATATATATATATATATATATATATATATATATATATATATATATATGGAAGAATGTATTCTCGATGTTGTTCAAACATTAATAGTAATGTTCATAAATTCTTCTTTATTTTCAAGCATAACGAAGGAATACCAATCTTTTCCTCAACACATAGAATATTTGAAAAAAATATCTTTCATATTCAACTTAAAAACTTTTAATTCAAACACCCAAACGAAAAATTTGCATTTATTTGTACGCTTGAAAAGTGGTGGCTCGATTTATGGTTCCATCAAATTGAGCCAAGGAAATATGTGCTTTAAAAGTGTATTAATGAACAAGTGGCATGTATACATTCAAGAATTCTATTCAAAATTTTAAATTTCCACATGCATGAAAAGNCCAATTTAAAAATCAACACCCATTCTAACTATGTTTAGGAGAGGGAGGGATGAATCAGGCCATCATACCTAATTATGGAATTGGAGCAAGAGTTCATGAGAAGGAGGTCTAATTTAAAGGTTTAGACTGATTAGGAACATGGACGCATTATGAGCATTGTTGGTGTCTGAGTTTGGAATTATTACATAAATATAGATGATAATGATACCATACAGAATCATTCTTCCATACAAAACGATCGAATGAACTAGGTTCCTCATTTAGTTGTTGAATGATCTTTCATACCTCTTGATCTTTCTTCCATTCTATCTTTTCTTCTTCCACCCAATTATATTGTGGAATGGAAATAACACATAATGAACCCTCTGTTTATTCTTGTTTCCTTGAAAGGGAATTTTCCACAACATTGTCTTTTACTTTTTTGTAAATAACTCCAAAGCTAGAACCTAGCATCTTTGTAACCCATTTTTGTTTCTCGTATGAAGATAATCATTTTTCCAAGAATTACTTCAAACTATCACGATCTGTATGGGCACCATTTTTGAACTTCATGTAGTATGGCCAACATTTAATTTTCATAAATGGGTTTGACTAAGTTTTTTCCTTTAAGTTGGTTGCTTTCAAAGGAAATGGGACCTCCTTCTTGCATTAAAACTGCACCAATTCCATGTCCTGAGGCATCACACTCCACAATAAATGTTTTTTTAAAGTCCAGTGTGGCCAGGATGAGAGTACTACACATATCCTCCTTAAGTTTTTCAAAATATCTGGTTTCTTCTTCAGTCCAAGAAAATGATTTCTTACTTAATAATGTTGTTAGAGGTTCTGCTATTTGACCATAATTCTTGAATTTGTTTTGATAATATCCTGTTAACCCTAAGAATCCTCTATGTTTCTTCAAGGTTTTTAGAATTGGCCATTCTCTCATAGATTTAATTTTGTTAGGGTCCACTTTTATACCTTCATGAGATACAATATGGCCTAAATGTTCCACTTCTTGAATCCCAAAGGCACACTTGGAAGGATTTGCATACAATTGTTTCTCTTCCAATAGTTGTAATACTCTGCCAACATGTTGTACATGCTCTTCCCAATAATTTCTATAGATTAGTATGTCATCAAAAAATACTAACACAAAGTTTCTAAGGAAGGGCTTGAAATACAATTCATCAAGATTTGAAACGTTGAAGGTGCATTAGTAAGTCCAAATGGAATAACTAAAAACTCATAATGACATTCATGTGCTCTGAAATCTATTTTAGGAATGTCTTCCCATCTCATTATGATTTTATGATATCTCGAATGAAGATCCAACTTAGTATATATTTTTTCTCCATGCAATTCATCTAATAATTCGTCAATGACATGAATATGAAGCTTATATTTGATGGTTATTTTGTTGAGATATTTATAATCTAGACACATATGCCATGAACCATCCTTTTTTGTAACCATCACCACTAGTGAAGAGAAAAAAACTTTTGATAGGTTGAATGATGTCGATCTATAAAATTTCTTGTCAATTGACTGAAGTATTCATGTTCCCACACTTTCCCATATTTTGTTTCTAAGTCTCTTGTAAATAATCCCGAAGTATAATGATAAATAGGCATCCTTTTAACTACCCATTGATACCATTGATATGGTTTTATCTCAAAGTTCAAGTTTGCTATGCAAATTCTTTTCTTATCATCCATAATATTATGCAGTTCAAGATATTACTATATTTGTTTCACCCAGGTAAATGCCTTTGTTCCATCAAACTTATTTAATTCAATCTTGAGAAGGTTGAATTTAGGACCCCCACCATAATTAAGTCCACTATTAGAGTTAAATCCACTAGAAAATTTCTTATTATCGACATGTTCTTCAACCTGAATACTACCCTTATTTTCATGATTTTCTTGAATTTTGATATCTCCTTTAGGGAGTCTCTCATCTAGATCCTAGAAGATCATGGAAGACAAGGAATCTTGCAATTCCTTCATGGATTTTTGTGTTTCTACTTTATTTTCATTCATCTTTTTATCCATCTTATTTTCCATTTCATCCATCTTGTTTTCCATATGTTCTCGATTTTCATTCATCTTCTCTTCCATATTCTTTTCCATTTATTTTTTTAGACATTCTCGAGAATATGATAAATACACTCATTTCAACATAATACCATTCATTTCATCAACTTGGTTCTTTAATTGGGATAAACTATTTTTGAAATCTTTATTTTATTTTGATGTCCAGTGTGAGGTTTCTGGAGGATTAATTGGTGTAAAAACATTTTTTGGATCCATTTGAGATAAAAATGATAATATTACTCTATTTAATCTTTATCACAAATTTTGAATCACCAAAAATAGATCTTCCAATCAAAAGTTATGTCAATTGTAAGTTATGTACCTTTGAGACATCGATTTGGAGTCTGTCCTTCTAGTTGACCTTCCTTCTGATGTATTTATGAAATTTTTTCCTTCATGTGTTTGAAATTTAGGCATGTAGTACTATGATATGTCTTCTTTGCAATGCCACAGGTCTCACAAAAATTGGGTGTGCCAAATTAAAGTTATGGTAACTTTCCCAAACCTTGCTAAATTTTGTCCTTTCATGGAGTGCGAATTGTACAAAATGCCACATATCCAATATTTAATACCAGATTCTAAAAATTGTACCAAAACAAATATGGAATATCCTCTTTTAAATTCCACTAGTCACACTAGATTTGGATCTTCTTTGAAGAATATATGACTTTTTTACCTAGAACACCTATTTGAGACTATTTATAGGACTAGTAAAAAACCCTATCTTCCACAAGGTATATCTTAGAAAGTATAATGACCTAGAAGCTTAAATTTTCACTAGATATACCTTGATATGTCCTATAAATAACCTCCAAGTTTTGTTGTTTGAATCATCCAAAAAACAAATTTATAGCGAAAATTCTAAGATTACTTGCTCAGAGAAAAAAAACCATAAGATCGATGCTCTGATACCAAATGTTATGATCCAAAGCCTTAAAAAATGATAAAAAGTCAATGAATACGGTCCATTCGAGGGGGGAACCTCCTTTTACAATATATCCAATTCATAATACAATATGAGATGATACAATATAATCCTAAGACTAGGTCTCCTTGGTATATATATATATATATATATATATATATACAAAACAAAGGGTACAATTATATTGAAAGGGTACCATGAAGGATTCTAGCCGACATACAATTGTAATACTATAAATGTAATAATTCAATATCTAGGGCTTAATAAGGGGTTTTACACATAATATGGGCATTTTTTTTGGTCTTAACAATTGATCGCAATTGAACTCCAAAATTTTTCAAAAGCAAAGCTTCTCATTTGGGAGCAAGAGTTTGAAGATTGCATGGAGGATTCAAAGAAAATCAAAGAAGTGAACAAAAGTTGGTGGAAATAAAGGTTGATTTAAAATTTGGGATCAATTGAAAAATTAGGACCCCTTATTACTAAATTTTGATGAGGGAAGACCTAATTTTGAAGTTCAAGCTTGATGGCCAAATTAGACCAAGATTAATTAACTTTAGTGATGGGAGAGCATGATTCAAAGATTTGGACACATTAAATAATCTAGCATTCCAAGGTTCAACCCAAAATTTGAAGACAAGATAAAACATCATCATTGAAAAAAATAAAAAAATTGAGTAGTTTGACTAATGATAGGAGGGCCCAATTTGGAAATTGGGGCTGATTTCCAAATCAGGACAAAATCGAGTAAATGAAGGTGAATCTAGGGCCTAATTTTTGAAGTTGGGCTCGAAAGAAAAATTGGAGAAGGAAAGTTCAAAGTTAAGAATAATTTGAATTCAAAAATAAATAACCATTCAAATGAAGAATAGAAGGGGGTTGAAATTGAAGTTGGGGACAATTTTGATATCAGACGAGGAGAAGTTGAGTAAAATGAAAAAGGGATAACTTTTTTTGACAATCGAGCCCAACTTGTATATTAGAGGGGGAAAGTTAAAATGATAAAGATAAGGAAGAAAATATAATTTAAAGAGTTTAAACAAAATGGATTGGATTCAAAAGAAAATAAACTTTAATAAAAAATAAAGGGAGATTGAACTAAAGAAAAAATGGTTGAATACAATTGTAATACTAGAAATGTAATAATTCAATATCTAGGGCTCAATAAGGGGTTTTACACATAATATGGGCATTTTTTTAGGTCTTAACAATTGATTGCAATTGAACTCCAAACATTTTAGAAAGCAAATCTTCTCATTTGGGAGCAAGAGTTTGAAGGTTGCATGGAGGATTCAAAGAAAATCAATGAAGTGAACAAAAGTTGGTGGAAATAAAGGTTGATTTAAAAATTGGGATCAATTGAAAAATTAAGACCCCTTATTATTAACTTTTGATGAGGGAAGACCTAATTTTGAATATGAAGCTTGATGGCCAAATTAGATCAAGATTCATTAACTTTAGTGATGGGAGAGCATGATTAAAAGATTTGGACACATTAAATAATCTAGAATTCCAAGGTTCAACCCAAAATTTTAAGACAAGATAAAGCATCATCATCATTGAAAAAAATCAAAAGTTTGAGTAGTTTGACTGATGATTGTTGGGCCTCAGAAATGTTGTATTTTCATGCACCTTTTCCTTCACTATTCCTTACATTTCATCGTCCCATTAACCTTCCATCATACCATTTTCATAAATACATTTGGGTTTCACATTATTATTTTCCACCTAATTCATTTTAGTATTATAAGTGAATTTGTGATTAAATATTAGAAATTAACATATTTTCATTATATATCAAGGTTGGATGAGTTTGATGATGTGTGCAAGAATATTTGAAGATTTCAACAAAGTCAAAATTCACCACCTATCCTCAAATTCAAATTACATCTCCAAACTTGAAGATTTGAAAGAGATTTGAAATTAAGCCCAAGGAGAAGATCATGGAAGATTTGGTTGGCATATCTTATCTAAGATATGTGAGATATGTGTGGAGGATTTGAAGGGATCATATCTTGTAATCGTGGGAAAGTAGTTGAGAATGGTTGAGAGAATAGTGGATCTGTCATTATGACACTCATGTATATAAGAGAGTGTTCTCTCTTCATGAGGGGGACATTTAATTCATAATTTAGTCTTGTAATTAGGAGAAGGGGATTCTTAGCTTTGATTCTTTCATTGTTATTCTTTCATTCTTTGTTATTTGATTCTTGTAATATAATTTGAGATTGATTTATTGTGTGAGCTCACATATGTCTTTTGTCATTCAACTCTTCACATGTTGTATTGCTTTTCTAAATTAATTTCCTTCTTTCCTAGTTAGTCTTTCAATGCTTTCCTAGATTAATTTCATTTCAAAAAATTAGATTAGATTAGTTCTACTTTAGTCCTTCATATATAGTGCGTGTGCTTTGTAAGCCTATGAACCTCGGATTGACAAATTAAATAGTTGGGAAAGTACTACAATGGAATTAAACAATAATATTTCCGCCTAACATTTTGGTGTCGTTGCCAGGGAAGAATGATGGATTGAGGTTTAGCTTGAATGTTCATGCAAGTATGATTAGTCATGCTCCTAAATATGAGGTGACATATGGGTAAGGGCATGTAGGAAGTGTTTCAATTTCTACAATTTCATTTTTGCAACCGTGAAGAGGTTTTCATGTGTATCAACAAGTGTGATTTTCAGTTTTTATTTTATTTTATTTTTATTTTGATTTGGGTGCTGTAAGAACCCATTTTGAAATATTATTTAATTATGAGTGTCATCTTGGAACAGCTCGCTCAGATCCTGGCGAAATCTGGGATTTCTTCTTCTCAAGAAGAGGAGATCTTGACAGCAGCCCAGAGCTTAAATACTCCTCCATAAACGAACAAGTAATCAACATCTGAGAAACTTGAGGAGGACAATGAGGAGCTGCAACATGATCTGAGAGAGGGAAACTACGCCTATGAAATATATATTGAACGATGGTTTCAAGTGACTACCAAGTTAGATTCTGTTAATTTTTCTTTTTATTTTGTTAATTTAGAGTTTCAGCAACAGATTTTGCATGCTTATACATATTTTCGACCCTTAGTTGTGAAATTGAAACATAATATATTATTATTACTGTTGCGTGCTTGGCTCCATTGGTTATTTGACTACATGTAATTGATTTCTAATATGTAATTAGCATAGAATAGGTAGGCTATCATTTTCAGTTTTTTTTCATTATCAGATTTTGCTTTTACCTAGAATAAGTATGCTCTCCTCCGCGCTTCGTGTGATCGCGAGGATTAGAAAATAGGGATGATTTTGATTTCAGGAATGAATGCTTTTGCGTCCATCCTTTGACCAACAAATAAAAACAGTATAAAATTTTTAGATGAATAAAACAAAGCTGAAATTTTACATGATGTTACAACATGCTGATACAATGAAAATTTTACATGCTGGTACATCGACATTTTACATGTTGTTACAGTGAAATTTTACTTGCTGAAACAATGAATTTTTTGCTGTAACAGTGATTGAATAAATTTGCAGATCTGCAAACAATAAAACAATAGCGGTGTTAGGATAAAATAAAACAAAAAATACAAAAAATATAATAATAAATGGTCTACAAATTCATGAGTTTTTCCCCACTGAACTGTCATGGCATGCTAAAATAGTGCTAAACTGTGGTCAGTTGAATTCCATTTAAAGTGTGAAAAAATTTGTTTCCTGCTGCAATAGTTTGTGGTTTGAAGTTGCCTGTTCATTTTTGGTTTGAGTTGCCGCAACACCCCTTGAATTACAACCTGCAATACAAAAACATGAAATAATCCTGTCATTAGTCTTCTCCCACATCCACGTTAGCAAGAAAATGAATACAATGGTTTACTGCTCCACCTTCTCATCTCTGATGAATCAACATTCGGGCTTGAATTATGTTTGTATCTTTTCAATAATCGAGAAGTTGTAATTTTCTCTCCATAATTTTTGGGCTTCATATCGATAATTAGACTATGTTATTGATGGATAAATATGGGCCAAAATTTTAACGACGTCATTATTTCTCGCTGCCTTTACTTAAATATTGATTAAAGTCAAAACAAATCTCGGTGATATTATTCTACAACAACTTTCTCCAGCATTTCTTCCTAAGTAGATTCCTTGAATATCACCTCCAATAATTGGCATGTAATCATTCTCGCACTATTCAGTTACCACCTAACTAATTTATCCAAATGGTGGGATGATTTTTCCGCCAAAATTTATCTGATAAGAAAACTGTTCGAGAACTGTCGTCTCATCCAGCTATCATAAATCATGGTCTCCTCTCTACACTTACCAATCGTCTTAGATTTGAGTCACTCAATCGAGAGAGGTAGGAAGGCGCGACTCTTTACTCGTATCTTCACCCATTCTTTCCTTCTATTGGTCGCCAAGGGGTGGATCTTCATATCCTCCGGCTCGATATTCTGTGTAGGTTGTGCAGGAAAGCAACCCACACTACCCAAAAAAATCAATACTCTCTAGTGCAAGAAATGATGGAAAAAATTCCACGAATCATGTCGCAGTAGGAAGAAGTCATCTTCGCATGGCGATCATATTTGACAAAAGGAAATCATGGCCATGTCCATGGCAATGATTAGATCCAATGCGGGAAGGGGCATAAGATTGATGTCCACTTCAGGATGGTGGAAAGCTATGGAGCCATCTCCCAAAGACCCTATTCTCAGAGTCACCAAAGCCTTTTTAGCAGATACAGATCCTAACAAGGTCAATATTGGCATGGGTGCTTATCGCGATGATCAAGGGAAGCAAGTGGTTCTTGAATCTGTGCATGAGGCTAAACGTTGTATTTTGGGCAAAGAAAGCATGGGAATATCTACCCATGGGAGGGAGTGTGAATATGGTTGAAGAATCTATCAAACTTGCATATGGAGAAAACGCAGATGTCTTGAAAGATAAGCGTGTTGTAGCTATCCAAGCTCTATCTAGCATTGGTTCTTGCCATCTTTTTGGAGAGTTTCAGAAGCTCTTTTCGACCTGAGTCGCAGATTTACATACCAGTCCCTACTTGGGCCAATCACCACAATATCCAGAGAGATGCCCATGTACTGCATAAGACTTTCCATTATTACCATCCAAAGACTAGGGGTTTAGACTTTGCATCTCTCATGGATGATGTGAAGAATGCTCCCAATGGTTCCTTTTTCTTACTTCATGCATGTGCTCACAATCCCATAGGTGTAGATCCAACAAAGGATCAATGGAAGAAAATTTCTTATCAATTCAAGGCAGTTGTAGTTAAGAGCCATCTTCAACAGATTGCTCGACCAATGTACAACAATCCAACTATTCATGGGGCTCTTCTTGTATATTCCATCCTGTAACTCCTGAAGCATACGCGGGGATCAATGTCTCCTTTCAAGGCAATGTGGGAGATGATGAAACTATCACTAGTCTAGATCATGTAAGTATAGCTCCGATGGTGTTCAATTTTTGTTTTTTTTGGTTATTTGTCTTGATCAACATTTATTGAAACCATGATACATGTCGAATACACTTAAATCCAAAGTCATATTCCACACTTATGAAGCTCCAAACGCAACATTTTTAGCTTCATCTAAACAAACGTAAATTATCTCTTTTACCCTCTTTACGGTGGTTTTTAACTGCTGAAAATCTCTGCGATGGTTGGTGGTAAGATTGTGATTATCCATATCCACAGGTCGATATCAATAATATCCTTCAATTCATATCTAGGGTTATGCACGTGTTTCTTGGACTTGAATTTTTGACCTTCGCAGATCATGGTTCTTTCATGTTTTGGCACTAATTAATTAACAATCAATCCAGATCTTGAAGCGATCGGTCATTGAATGATTAAATTATGTTCCAAAGTTGATGCCATTAACACATAGAGATTGGATGCACCCACTTCTCTTCACATCTTCTTTGGATTTCTTTGCACTGTTGATAATGCTTATGATCATGATCGGTTGGTATAATTTCTTATTGACTCCTGAGCAGAAACGAAGAAGATGCATCTAGACTTATACGCCTGTACGCCCATGATTTCACTGTTAAATCAACGATGAACAACATTGCAACTGTCACGATTGATGAAGACTGGGCCATATGCCAAGGCTGGTTCGCTTGGAAGTATATTTTTCTATTAGTTAACGTAATAACTTCCTTATTGTTTGGGATGTGCATACCGATGGAAAGGTAATGGTGAATTTGTGAAGTTGACTTTGTTCAGGTAGTATTATATTGCGGTGGCCTGCTATATTTACTTTACACGTGTTGTAGTTTATGCTCTTATCACCATAATTGCTTACCAGTATGCCTGCACTAGTGTTTTATCTGGAGAATTGACAACCCTTGTGGTTTATGTGTTCACTGGTTACATGTTCCATTTGATTGGTAAGATTGATGATGATGAAGGGGGGTAGCCGAATTCTGGAGGTGCATCTATGGAAATTCACCAGGCACTTACTCGATTCAAGACCATAAAAAATGTCCTTTGTCGCCATGAACAAGGAGAAGTATTTGCAGTAGAGGGGTATGCCAGATCTACAGGAAAGGTCGTTATTTGCATTGCAACTTCTGGTCCTGGTGCAACCAACTTGGTAAGTGGTCTTGCGGATGCATTGCTTGACAACATTCCTTTGGTTGCTATTACTGGTCAGATTCCCCAGAGAATGATCGGCACATATGCCTTTTAAGAAACTCTAATTGTGGAGGTGACTAGGTCTATAAAAAAACACAATTACTTGATCATGGATGTTGGGCATGCACGGGACTGTTTATGCCAATTATGCAGTGGATAAAGCTGATCTGTTTCTTGATTTTGGTGTTTGCTTTGATGCTAGAGTGTCTGGTAAATTGGATTCATTTGCAAGCCATGCCAACATTGTTTATATTGATATAGATCCTGTAGAGATTGGAAAGAACAAGCAACCTCATATCTCTCTGCGAGTAGATGTGCAACTTGCACTACAAGGGATAAACTATTTAATGAACAAGAGAACAAGTTGGGAAAGTTAAATTGGAAAAAATTTAACACACTGAAACATTCCTTTACATTGCCTTCATGCAACTCCAACCTGAGTTTGTTTTTGGATTCCTAAAAAACTATTTGTTGTGATCAGGTTTGATTTCCATAATCTGATTAATTTATGGTGTTAGGTTTTATAACTTGATTCGGGTTTTTTGCATTTTATTTTTATTTTTGGTTGGAGAATCATTTGGGTCATGGTTGTATGTTCATGCTTTCTACTTCCTTTTGGATGAATATCTGGATTACCATTGATCTCACCACAACACTCGGATCACCATTGAAGTGATAAAACATTTGCTTGTAAGAAAAATAAAAATAGATTTGTTTGTTTGTTTGTTCTATTAATGATAATACACAGTTATTTATTTGTTTATTTATTTTTCTTAAAACAAATAAATAAATAAAATACAAAAAAAATACAATTCTTTTGTTTTGTTTTAAACCAAACATAATAAAAACAAACAAACAAATTTAAAAATTGGAAACAATAAAAATCTCTCTCTCTCTCTCTCTCT